>PVJN01001862.1:0-128676 GCA_004026805.1 Lasiurus borealis | reverse complement strand
TGACTAGAACTCGTGGACAAGCCACAGGAATGAAAGGCTAACCTCTCCACCGTCCCCTCCTTGGTTTTGGACACAAGGCTAAAATTTGGGACAGCAAAAATCCTGCTGACCACATGAGCCCGGCCTAACAATATAAAACTAGCCTGTGACCAGAACACCAGAGCACATGACAATCACATGTCCTGACATTTTAAAGATCCAGAGAGCATTTTCTCCAAGAATGTCCAAAAGCCGGTGGAGTCTTGTTTTACCTACAATCGAATTCAGGCTGCAGCTGTGCCTGTGGGATGTGGTAAGCGACCAGCAGCTGCACTTTGAAGCCAATCATACCTGCAAAAGGCTCACCTTATTCTTTGCTCACCCCGAGGGTTGAAATCCACTGAAGCGTTTAACACACCCCTTTCTCTTTTCTGCCAGATCATTTGCTTCATTGCTGAGCCCTAATCATTGCATAAGACCCAGCCTCTAAGAAGTAGCCACTTCATTATTTTATTTACATACACACCACCACCAACAACAACAACAAAAGTAAATAAAACAACAAAAGCTTTGAAAAACTATAATGAAATACTTGTAGAACTCAAGGCAGGATCTGTACCTTATAAATTGCTAAATAAAATTACAGTAAGTGAGGACGTTTACATAATAAAAGAAGTAATGGATTAAAACAAGAAAAACTAAACAAAAAATATTATAAACTAAAGTATATAAAGCAAATAAGTATGAAATAAAATAAACCATGCTGATTTGATGGTAAATTTGGATTGTGAAAGATATCTCTCATTAAAAGAAGTAAAATTTGAGAATTAAGTTAAATGCTTCTCAAAGTAGTATTGTTATTTAAAATTACTCACATACTTTAGAAATAAAATAAAAAGCAAAATGTCGTATAAGGAAAACACTAACAAAAGAAAGCACAAGAAGAAATAATATCAGACAAAATATTTTTTGCAGACAAAATATTTTAATTTAATAATCATTAAAGGGAATAAAGTAAGACATTTCATGTTGTTAAAAGGTTAAATTTATAATGAAAACATTATAGTAAAAAAATCTTTTATATACCAAGGAATGAATGAAACATGACAATATAATATGTCATATAAAATGTCTTTCACTAATAGATAAAGAATTATTTGTTTTCCTAGAATTTTTATGGGAAATCATCTCTCATCCATTCTAATGTATATAAAGAATTGTGAAAAAAAATAGCATATAAATATAAAAACTATAATTGTTAATTTTATGTGTCAATTTGACTGGGCCAGTTGATGATGTTCAGGCCTGAATAGAAAGAAAGAAAGAAAGAAAGAAAGAAAGAAAGAAAGAAAGAAAGAAAGAAAGAAAGAAAGAAAGAAAGAGAGAGAGAAAGAAAAGAAAGACCAAGCAATAATTAATTCTCTCTGCATATCTTCAAGCTGGTACATTGGCTTCCCCTACCCTTGAACCCAGACTCAAACAGGAATTTATTCCATTAGTTAGCCTGATTATCTCAGGCCTTTGGACTTAGACTGGAACTATACCATTGATTCTCCTCAAATTCTAGTTTGTTAACTGAAGTTTTGGGGGACTTCTTAGCTTCCATACTCACATGAGCCAATTCCTTATAATAAATTTAGAGGATAGGTAGGTAGGTGGGTAGATAGATAGATGGATGGATGGATGGATGGATGGATAGACAGACAGACATAGATATCAGAAGGTCACCAGGGTAGAAAACTGGGAGAATAGGTATTATAGGATCTGCCCCTAGAGTGACCTTTCCGCCCCTAGCATATCGCTGGTCACGTGGTTTAGACCCCCTTAGAGGAGGAACAAGGCTGGCCAGACAACAGCCTCATATTACTCTCATACAAAGTCCTTGCATGATCACTCCCTTAAGCATAAACCCTCAGGACACTGAAGTTCTGATCCATCTCAAGGAATCTTAGGAACAAAGCCCTGGATTTGTTGACCACAGAAACAGTTTTGGTCAAACTAGAGATAACATCTAGACTCAGGCCCAAACACACCTGGAAAGGTGGTAAATATCCTGTGTGAACACCTCCAGATAAAAGCCTTTAAGACACAGGTCTCTCTCTCTCTCTCTCTCTCTCTCTCTCTCTCTCTCTCTCTTTCTCTCTCTCTCTCTCTCTGTCTCTCTCTCTCTCCCTCCCTCCTTCCCCAAACTTGGGCCTTTCCCCACACCCTTATTTCCCAGGCATGCTCTCTCTAGAGCAATACCATGCCTTTCCCCATTTCCTTCCAAGTGTTGTATTTTTGTCTTTCTTTCTCCTAAGCAAAAAGACCCTATGTTTGCCTGTAACTTGTTTCCTGAGTCCACACAACCTAGGTGGCTCACTTCTTCTATCTCTATGATTTTCTAAATAAACGTTCATTTTCATTTGAATATCTTGGCTCTGAATTTTTTCTCAGCTGAACTCAAGCACTGAGGTTGTTGATCCAAGGTCTAGCATCTGGTGCCATTCACTGTTAACACTGGTACTGAGAAGAACAGAGAATCAAGGATGAGTTTTCTAAATTTGTTTAGAGGGTTCTGGAATGGGATCACTCATCTTCTCAGATTCAAAAATAGTAATGACTCTCTTTCCAGTAACAAAGAGGTTACCAAAACCAATGGCATAATTGGGCAATGAAGATACGTAAAATATGTCCAGTGGATGCCCCTGAGCTGGGTGACTATGTATCTGATACTTTAAACAATTTTGGGAAGCTAATAAACATCATAAAATGGCCTGGATGTTCCGAACGTAGCTAGGAAAAGCAGTGAAGGAAAAGCATGAGTTCTAGCATTGGAATTTGCAGCTCAAGTGCCCAATAAATGACGGGAAAGCTTCTCTGTGTGCCCTGAAGGTCACCCTTATCTCCTGAGGACCGAGATTGCTGGAACCAAAGGCAGAATCTCATCCTGTGACTGGCTGTATTACAGCAGAAGTTGAACTCTGAGCCACACAGAACATCTACTTTTACAGTGAGCACAGTGATTGAAAAATCTGGGATCCTGTAAGTTGGAATGGGGATGTGTGGTAATCCCTGATGAAGCTGGGGACAGTGAGTGTCTAAATTCTGGTAAGACTTCTCTGCCAGTGGAAGCAGCATCCTCAACCCCAGTTGTAGCATCCTTTCCACCCATTCCCCAACTGGAGGGATTAACCCTGCATTGCCTGTGAACAGTGTAATGACCTCCCTGAACTATGGTACTTACTGTATAAGACAAGACTGATTTTCCTCAGTATCCATCCTCACCACCCATTTGCTACCAGACCTATAACTTGAATCAAGAAATTTGAACTAAGAAATTTGCACAAAATACATCTCTAAAAACAAATGAAAATATGAAAGAGAAATTTAGAGGTTTGGATAAAAGAAATAGTATCCTCTATAACAGTGGTTCTCAACCTTCCTACTGCCGCGACCCTTTAAGACAGCTCCTCATGTGGTGGTGACCCCCAACCATAAAATGATTTCCATTGCTACTTCATAACTGTAATTTTGCTACTGTTATAAATTGTAATGTAAATATCTGATAGGCAGGATGTATTTTCATTGTTACAAATTAAACTTAGTTAAAGCATAGTGATTAATCACAAAAAACAATATGTAATTATATATTGTGAAATATTTATTTCTAATTACAAATAAATGAAATTTTGTCTTGAATCGTGGTGCAGCATGGGTAACAGTCTTCATAGGACAACAGTAAACTACATTGCTACACTTGGCTACACTGAGGAGTGATGTGTTGGTTCCTAAGACCATGGGAAATAGATGTTTTCCAATAGTCTTAGGTGACCCCTGTGAAAGGGTTGTTTGACCCCGAAAGGGGTCTCGACCCACAGGTTGAGAACCGCTGCTCTATAATAAAAGGCTAATAAGCAAATCGACCAAATGGCAGAAAGACTGGTCACTATGACACATACTGACCACCAGGGGGCAGATGCTTAAGGCAGGAGTTGCCTCCAGTGGTCAGTGCGTTCCCACAGGGGGAGTGCTGCTAAGCCAGAAGCTGGGCTCATGGCTGGTAACGCAGCAGCGGTGGCGGGAGCCTCTCCCGCCTCGGTGGCAGCATTGAGGATTTCTGACTAATGGCTTAGGCCCGATCCAGAATGACTGGAACGACCGGTTGCTACAACACACACTGACCACCAGGGGGAAGAACTCAATGCAGGAGCTGTCCTCAGCCCACAGGCTCAGATCACCAAGGGGGCCTGTAGCCCAATCTCCTGGTCCCTCCCTGCAGCCTGCAGGCCCTGATTGCCCGATCAGGGCCAGGATCCCAGGTTGGGTCGGGGAACCAGGGATGGGTGATGGTGGCCAACCTAACAGGTCCCTCCCCCCATCCTTCCCTCCAGCTGCAGGCCCAAATCAGCCTGCTCCCTGTCACTGTGGTGACAGTTGGCCCCTCCTCCTGGCTACCAGGTCCCGATTTCCAATCGGAGCCAGGTACCAGGCTGGGATGGGGAAATGGGAGTGAGTGGTGGTGGGCACCACCAGGAGGGGTGGGGGAAGATGAGGAGGTGGGAACTTGATCAGTCCTGATTGCCAGCCAGGCCTAGGGACCCCACATATGCATAAATTTCATGCACCAGGCCTCTAGTTTCCATATAAATCTCTAGAAACAGAACCATTCTGTGTAAAAGCAGTTACTCTGTATTTCCTAATTGCTTAATGTCTTCTCATTATAATTAACAACTTCTGAGCGGAGATGGCTAACAGGTTGTCCAATTCCTCTGTTAATATTCTACATGCCCCTGAAATTAATTTGTTCCATGGAAGCAGATACGCTGCTGGGTAACGTAGTGTAATTATGGCAGGAAGAAAATCCAGGGCGATACAATATTCCTAAAGAAGAATCTTTGTACAGTGGTACCTCGAGATATGAGTTTAATTCGTTCCGTAACCTTGAGGCGTGGGAAACTATGAGACACTCGAGTCGCACTAAATTGGTGGGTCGTGTGCAGTTGGCCAATCCATGAGATTACTCCTATCTCAAATGTTGCTCGTATTTCAAAGCAAAAATTGCTCGCTCAACTGCTCATATCTCAAAAAACTCATATGTTAGGGCACTCGTATCTCGAGGTACCACTGTATAAGCTTTTCGGGCTTGTTCAGTGAGAAACTCAAGAGCAAACTCATTTCCTATACTTACAGTGTTATTGGAAATGCACCCAAGTTGTTACCAAAAATAAAACTTAAATATATTAAAGTCATTTATGGCTCTAAATTTAATGCACACTAATTGGATGCAAATTAATAATTCTAAATAAAATATCACTTGAAACCCTACTGACTACACTATAGAAAAAACTCCAGACACCTAGAATCCAGGTCTGTGACAATTATAAAGATTTTCTGTTTTACTGTCATGGATGGTAGAACAGAGCTTGGGTGACTGGTTCTGAAGATAAACTCTGCAATGTCTTGCTTTCTATTGAAAGAATCCTCACCACCTGGCAGCTAGCTCCTCTGATGAGAGGGCTCAGCACCCCTCTGTGAGTCCGGGGTGCGTCACAGAGAATAAGCACTCAGGGATAAAACAGCAAGAAAAGGCAGAATGGAGATGTCAGGCTGAAAGGCAGAGACAAAGCACCGGGCTTGGTTCTTGGTTCCATCAGTCTGAAGTTTTCTAGGTAATTGCAGGTCTTTTGCTTTATATTGGTATTAGCCAAATCGCAGTCCTAATGAAAATAGGGCCCGCATTGAAGTGCCCTAGAAAGACTTTTCTGTCTGATGTTCATGTGCTCTTTCCTTCAGCGTGTTGGACACTTGGGGGAAATGTCAAGTGAAGAGATAAATGAAGACAAGTTGTAAAATGGTGTCTTTAATAGACCAGCTGCACTGAATGAAGGAAATTACTGTGAATCGGTTAAAAAAAAAAAAGGACAAGATAAAAGGTTTATATTTACAACTTAATTCTAGCCCAATTCCCTATTTTTGGATCAAACTCATGTTCTTTTTTTTTTTCCTTTTACCAGAAATTAAGTATAGAAAA
Source organism: Lasiurus borealis (assembly GCA_004026805.1). NCBI lineage: Eukaryota > Metazoa > Chordata > Mammalia > Chiroptera > Vespertilionidae > Lasiurus > Lasiurus borealis. The sequence continues at coordinate 122,684 of PVJN01001862.1, read as the reverse complement.
TTTATTAAATTTTAACACTCTTGAAGGGTTTGTGAACCTAGTGTTCTTTAATTTGTCATAGCATGTAAAGTTTGGATAAAATCACAAACCAGATTTTAAAAATATATATATCTTATTGATTTTTTACAGAGAGGAAGGGAGAGGAATAGAGAGCTAGATACATGGATGAGAGAGAAACATCAATCAGCTGCCTCCCGCAGGCCCCCCACTGGGGATATGCCCGAAACCAAGGTACATGCCCTTGACTGGAATCGAACTGGGGATCCTTCAGTTCGCAACCTGACACTCTATCCACTGAGCCAAACTGGTTTCAGCACACAAACCAGATTGTTTTCATGCCTGACGCATAAGTCCACAGAAATAGAGTCAAGGTGTTTGTTAAAGCTTTCTATAGACATGATTTCAGAAGTTGAAATCAGGTTTATAGGGAGCTTTAACAATCCATGATTTGAATGGCTTTGCGGGGAAATCCAGAGCTGCACATCAGATACGTCCAGTGCAGGGGATGCTACTACCCTGTTTCCCCGAAAATAAGACAGTGTCTTATACTGTATTAATTTTTGCTCCCAAAGATGCACTAGGTCTTATTTTCAGGGGATGTCTTATTTTTCCATGAAGAAGAATACAGTATGGTACACATTTTGTTGAACAAAAATGAAAAGGAAATTTATTACCTGTACTATATGGTAAGGTAGCATTTTGTCTTCACAAACCAGCTCACTGATGGGCCGCAGCGCAGCCGGAGCTGTTCAGGCAGGGCGAGGTCTCTTTACATCAGGAGTCAGACGCCTGATGGTAGCTCTGGGGGCCTTATATTCCGGGGAGGCCTTATGTTCAGGGGAGGCCTTATTATCGGGGAGGTCTTATTTTCGGGGGTGATGCCTTATCTCACAGCGAGGGGCAAAACTGGAGGTAGGTCTTATTTTCGGGGGATGTCTTACTTTCGGGGAAGCAGGGTAGGCACCGGGGCACTGTCACTGAAATTCGCAGCCATCATATAACCTTTTTGACCCGAATGTTCCATTTAAACTACTTAGGAAAATGACCGTTCGGCGCATCTCCACGTTATCTTCTGGGAATGTCTTTTCTTTCTCCCGAGACCTAGCGAGGCGCCTATGCCAGTCGGGACAGTGGCACTGAGATAACAGCTGTGCTCTGCGGTTCATTAGAGGCAGCACTTCCGGTGCCTGAGCTGTGGAAACTAGGCACCGTGTGAAACGGCAGGACAGGGTGCTCAGAGGCACAGCCGACCTTCAGGAGGCACACGACCTCCTCCAGCTCCTGGCCTCATGCTCGGATGAGGACTAAACGCTCCTCACCGTGGAGCCTGGCAAACAGGGTTTGGCTCAGGAACCAGGATGCTCGCCAGGACAGGTGAAAAGCCTCAGGAATACAACAGAGCGGGAGCTGAATTCTGAGCGCATGACGCCATGTGCCTGTCAAGCTGATTTACTATGAAAGGCCGTTGTATGAAGCTGATCAAATAAATGATCGAGAGAGTGATTTGTACTGACTACTTAAGTAAGTGCAGTTCCAGATGTGTAAAGTGTCTTGTACAAAGCACTATTAATTAATGTTTTAGCAATAAAAAAATAGCAAGGCCATTGATTCTTCAGGTTGGATCTATTTCATCATAATGAAAAAGAGCGGAGAACATTCAGGAAAATACTTTTTCACATCTCTATTTTAAGAGTATTGATCAGCTGTTCAGTGTCAAGCAATTAAGATGTAAAACTTATAGAAGATATAAGAATGAGAGATATAAAAATGAGAGACCAGCTGAAACCGGTTTGGCTCAGTGGATAGAGCTTCCGCCTGCGGACTAAAGGGTCCCAGGTTCGATTCTGGTCAAGGGCATATATCTTGGTTGCTTGGGTGCGGGCACATTCCCTGTAGGGGGTGTGCAGGAGGCTGCTGATCTATGTCTCTCTCTCATTGATGTTTCTAACTCTCTATCCCTCTCCCTTACTCTCTGTAAAAACACAATAATATATTTTTTTAAAAAAAAAAACAAGAGACCAAGGCAAACCCTTGCTTTTAATCATGGAATTTTATAAACTGTACAGATACTAATTACAACAGTTAAAGGTAATTTTACCCTTTGATTTTCTCAATATTTTTCTACCAAAACTTCAAGACACAAAATGTCTTTAAAAAGGAAGTTCTTCAAAGGGCAAGGGGGAAAGTCTACTGTATTATCTCGAGCTGCCACAACAAAATGCCATCGACAAGGTGGCTTAAACAACAGACATGCATTTCTCAGCTCTGTAGGCTGGAAGTCTGAGGCCCAGGCACCAAGGTGATTGTGCTCTGCTGAGAGCTCTCAACCTGACTTGCAGACTGCCACCTTCTGGCTGTGTCCGCACATGGCAGAGAGCAAAGCAAGCAAGCTCTCCAGTATCTCTTCTCATTCCACCCTCATGACTTCACCCCACTTACCTCCTCCCAAAGGCTCATATCCAAATGCCACCACATGGGTAACTTTGGCTTCAATATATGGGTTTTGGGGAGACACAAACATTCAGTCCAGAGCACCCACCAAACTGAGATTCTAGGCAGCATTAAAATCAAGGTCAAAACCAAGTTATGGCAAGCAGGGAAATAGGTGCAGAAGTAAGCAGACAGGAGGAGTATTTAAGAATGCTCTTGTCCTGACCAGTTTGGCTCAGTGGATAGAGCGTTGGCCTGCAGACTGAAGGGTCCCAGGTTCGATTCCGGTCAAGGGCATGTACCTTGGTTGTGGGCACATTCCCAGTAGGGGGTGTGCAAGAGGCAGCTGATCAATGTTTCTCTCTCATTGATGTTTCTAACTCTCTATCCCTCTCCCTTCCTCTCTGTAAAAAAAATCAATTTTATCAATTTTATATATATATATATATATATACATATATATATATATATATATTTTTTTTTTTAAAGAATGCTCTGACAAGGAAACCAATGAATTCAGGCAGCTGGGTCAGTTGGCTCTTGCTGTGTCCAGAAGAGCCTTTAAGTCTCACTATAGGATGTGCTCCTAGGCTAACTGCCGTATTTTCCAGCATATAAGACAACTTTTTAACCCAGGAAAATCTTCTAGAAAATTGGGGGTTGTCTTATACACAGGGTATCATCTTACAGGGCAAGTGTATCCCAAACTCTATATTTTAACTGGAAAAGTTGGGGGTCGTCTTATACACCCAGTCATCTTATATGCCAGAAAATACTGTACCTGGTTTGCAGGAGATGGATTGCAGGGCTGCTTCCCTCGCATGTGCTGTGCATCCTTCATGTTATTTCACATGCATAAGGTGACTTTTTATTAACCAAATACTGTTCCAGAAGCATCCATATATAGAGAGAGTTTTCCTGTGTTCTCTGTGAAGCATGGTTACATTAAAAAAAGCCAAACATTTCTTTCTAGTTTGCAATTGAGCTGTGTTGAGATGAAATCAGAGTATTGTAGCTAAATATTTCTGTGATAATTTTCTTATTATAAGTAACATCTTCTCATTAGAAAACATTTGGAAAATATGAAAACTATGCAATGGAAAATAAAAAATCAGCTGATATAAATAGCATTAACATTTTAGAGTATTTCTGTTTTAGTCTTTCTCTGTGTGTATAAATATACTTTACACCACATGTTGTATTCCTTTCTGTGTCTTGCCATTTTGCATAGCATTATATTAACAGCGTGTTTCCATGTCATTAAAAAATCAGGGATATCATGTTTAATGGATGATATATTGATTGTCATTTCTTATAACAACCTTATTAAGATATAATTTATAGACTTTGTATAATTTACCCACTTAAATGATATAATTCAACTAGAGGCCCAGTACATGAAATGCATGCACTAGGAAGGGGGGTATCCCTCAGCCCAGCTGGCACCCTCTCCGATCTGGGACATCCCTCTCACAATCCAGGACTGCTGGCTCCCAACTGCTCACCTGGCTGCCTACCTGAATGCCCCTAACTGCTTCTATCCGCCAGTCTGATTACCCCCTAACCATTCCCTTGACAACCTGAACTACGCCTAACTGCTCCCCTGCAAAACCAATTGCCCCTGCTGACCTGATCGCCCCCAATTGCCCTCCCCTGCTTCCAAGAAGGATGTAAAATTCCAGTATGGTGCAAACTTGTTCATGTATTCTAAAACAGTATGGCCTATATCCTGATGGTGATGCAATATTTGTACCCATGGGAGCAAAAGCAAAAGAACTACTTATAGAACAAATATTTTCCATGAAATTTTTACTGTCAGAATCTTAATTTATCATTAATCTTTTTAAATATGCCAAGTATTCTGGAAAATGTATATCATTTGGACAGACTTTACCTTCGCTACAATACTAAGTAAATTTCCCACCAGATGGTTTTTCATCAGAGAAATTTAGTGATAGGCAAATTGACATCTAACAGTCATTCCACCACAACTATGTAGGAGAATTGCATCCTCATGTATGTACTCCATTTCATCTGAGAAGGCAGTTCCTACCAGTATTGCTAGTCCTTGTGGATGACTGTTCTTTCAACATATTCTGTTGTCGCCACTGCCTTCTTTCATCTTCAGGGGCACGTTGGTCTTTAGACATTTTCTGTCGATGATGTCGGCTTTTTTCGGCTTCAGAGCTATGTTTTGCCAATAGTAGTTTTTCAGATACCTTCTGTCACAGGCGCCACCTTCTTTCAAAGTCAGATGCACATTGGTCTTCAGACATTTTCTGTTGATAAACATCAGCTTCTTTTGGTTCCATCTCCCTGCTGTCACCGTCTGAGATGCCGGTGAGCCAGAGTCCTGGCTGTCAGGCCGCTGAGAGCGGTCTGACCAATGGCTGATTCTGGCTGATTCTGTGGGGGTGGGACTTCCTCCTCCCTGCTGTCACAGGCTCCAGAGTGGCAATGACGAAGCAAAGATTCCACCTGGCCATTCCAGGACCAGCCTGGCCAGAGGCCCTCCGCAGCCAGACACCACTGTTGCCCCACCCCTGCAGCTCTGTGCCCAGAGGCCCTCCACAGCCGGGGTGGAAGCAAGCCTTCCACCAGGCTGCTCATACTGCCCACTGTCAGCGGCCAACCCCTGAGACAGGGGGACTCTGGTGGGGCTGAGAGGACTGGGCACCACCATCTTGTGGCTATGGGCGCTGTCTTCTTTGTAGTGGAGTGACAATCAATTTGCCTATTCTCTCTTTATTAGAGAGATGATTTTTAAAGTATCTACAGAGTTGTGCAGCTATCATTGCAATAAACTCTAAATTATTTTCATTAGTCCGGATAAAAAGAAACCCTACCTTTTAGCTTTCCCTCCAATCTCCCTCACCCTTCAACCCTGGGCTGCCACTAATCTGCTTTCTGTCCAGATTTACCTATTGGTCAGTTCACATAAACAGAATCATATATTAAGTGGTCTTTTGTCATTGGCTTCCTTCCTTTAACATAACGTTTTCAAGGTTCACCCTGTGTTGTAGTTTATAACAGTACATAACTCCCTTTTATGGCCAAATCATATCTCATTGTGGTGGCTGTATTTTTAAGGCATGTCTTTATAAAGTAAGGATATTGATTCTAACCTTGTTGTACTTGGTGCAATTTGCTTATGGAGTTTTTACACAGTGAAGTGGATCATATTTTAAAACTTTTCAAGTCAAATATATTGATTTGTTTCCATTCTCGGCGTTCCTTTCTTCTCCATTCATTTTACAAGTAATTATTTACAGACTGCTAAATACCAGGCCTTGTGCAGGCTTTGTGAATTCAATGCGAGCAAAACCAACGCAATTCCTGCTGTCTTGATAATTCTGTGAGGAGCCCAACTTTAACCAATAGCCATATTAATAAGGATAGAATCAAAATTACTGACCTAAGACCTACCAGTCCTTCTAGCCATAGTTCACCAGGAACACGCTAGTAGTCACACAAAGCTAGATTTATTGGCTGGTTGTTCTGAAGGAGAACTGACAAGGCGAGCTACTAGTATAGTATATCTCAGGAAAGACTGTTGGGGTGGGGGTGGGGGTATCTTAGAACTGGGACTAACATTATATGATTTTAGAGAGGGTTCCAGGCAGTATAGTTTTGCTTTGGAAAAAGTGCTGTCTGAAAGTAAAGGTAATTCTGTTATTGGGTATCTCAGTACTTTTTGTCCAAAGGCAGGAGGAACTAAATAAGGTACAGCTGCATTGGTAGGTAAAGAAACACCAATCACTCATGCAGCTAAGGGAGGGGGAGCCTGAGCATTTGGTGGTTTTGACTATCTTTTTTTTTTTTTTAATATATTTTATTGATTTTTCACAGAGAGGATGGGAGAGGGATAGAAAGTCAGAAACATCGATGGGAGAGAGACATCGATCAGCCGCCTCCTGCACACCCCACACTGGAGATGTGCCTGCAACCAAGGTACATGCCCACTACCGGAATCGAACCTGGGACCTTTCAGTCTGCAGGCCGAGGCTCTATCCACTGAGCCAAACCGGTCTCGGCTTGACTATCTTCTTGATTTCAGCTGTGCTCATCTGAGGTGTCCTATGACATTTTTTAAAAAATTCTCACTGGAGGATATTTTTTTCCATTGATTTCTAGAGAGAGTGAAAGGGAGGGAGGAAAAGGAGAGAGAAACATTGATTGGTTGCCTCCCACACATGCCCTGACCAAGGCTGGGAACCTACAAGGTAGATGCCCTGAACCGGGAATTGAATCCGAGACCTTTCAGTCTGAAGGCCGATGCTTTAACCACTGAGCAACCCAGCCAGGGCTCTAGGACATTCTTTTTGTCCAGCAGTACACCCTGGCCTCCTAGCTGTTAAAATCAGGCCTGCTTAGCTGACAGCGACTGGGGGTACCGTTGTCTTTCTCAGCACCCCCTTTTGGCACAGGGTGGACCAGTCAGCCTGCAAGGATGTGAATGTACAATATCCGGGTCATTGGCATGGCCATGATTTTGCCTCTCAGGAGTTTGTCTAGAGAAGATTATCTGTAGTTGGACCCGGGTTAGTTCTTCTTTATCTTTTTGTTAGAGGAGAAATTGAACTATTGGATGTGACAATGGCTGGCTGGTGACATTTAAGATACTGCAAAGGATCCACGGTAGCTGAGGTATTGAGCATGGAGAAAATGCTGTCAGAGAACCTGAGACATGCCGAGACTGGTTTGGCTCAGTGGATAGAGCGTCGGCCTGCGGAGTGAGGGGTCTCGGTTTCAATTCCGGTCGGGTGCATGTACCTTGCTTGCGGGCACATCTCCAGTGTGGGGTGTGCAGGAGGCGGCTGATCGATGTCTCTCTCTCATCGATGTTTCTGACTTTCTGTCCCTCTCCCTTTCTCTCTGTAAAAAATCAATAAAATATATTAAAAAAAAAAAAAAAGAACCTGAGACAAGAGCCTGAATTATCAAGCGCAGGCAATGAAAAAATGTCTCCACATTCATCTGGTTGGCTTTTTTCCTTCCAGTCTTGCTTTTTTTTTTTTTAATCAATAATATTTATATAGGTGTAGCCAGGTGTATTTATTATAAGCATAAAATGCCCTTTGGCTAGCTAAAAAGACATTAAATGCTATGCATTTGACCGTGACAACTCTAGTTAATGAAGTCAAACTGTTTTGTTGGATTTCTAGAGCAGAGATTGTATCCTCATAAATAGCAGTGATTTAAAGGGTTATAGAGTCCAGTGGAAATATAAATATTGAATATCTCAATAGAAGTGAGCTGATGATTAGTCCCTGTAAATGGGAAACTCTTCAGAGTGGAGCGAAACAGCTGCTAAAAAGCTGGCTGGAGCGTCTACGAGGAAAACAAACTAAATATTTTAGCTAAGTTAGCACCGATATTTAATCTCATTCTTGATGAGCTAGATTTTACTGGTAAGCTTGACAGGTCTTGTTACATAATTTGTAAGGTCCAATGCAACATGAAATAATAATCTATTTTTCCCCCAAAATTGTTAAGAATTATGAGGAGCACAGAGGGAGGGCAGGGCGGCTAGAGAAGGTCAAGGGTGGGGGGAGCTTAATCATTTCAACAATAAACAGTTAAAAAAAAAGAATTTCATAATGACAACAGGAAAGCTTTAAATTATCCTGAAATTATAAGTGGTCAGCCAAAACCGGTTTGGCTCAATGGACAGAGCGTCAGCCTGGAGACGGAAAGGTCCCAGTTTCGATTCCGGTCAAGGGTATGTACATTGGTAGTGGGCACATCCCCAGTAGGAGGCAGCTGATCAATGTCTCTCTCTCATAGATGTTTCTGGCTTTCTATCCCTTTCCCTTCCTCTCTGTGAAAAAATCAATAAAATATATTTTAAAAAAATAAGTGGTCAATAACAACTGTAAATCCCAGTTTGAAAGAGCTGGGGATATGAGGGTCCTCATAAGAGAGGAAAGATACTATCTGAGGAAAGAATTTATTGGCATATGCTTGTCAGAGATAGGGGAGGACCCTGGGATGGGATTTTGAAGGTATTCTATCAAGAAGACCAGGGTAAGACTTGAGAAACAAAAATTGACTTATAGGCCCTAGCTCTCAGCAGTCAGGATTTAATATCCAATCAGCTATTTCAGAGGTAGGCCAAACTTGTTGCTAGGGTTATTTTTAGAAGCCTGAAGTAAAATCTCAACAAAATGGAAATGCCTGATTTGCTTTTGCAGACAATAGAGGAGGGAATGAAGAGGCTGAGCCATTTAAAAATGGCTATCTTATGCATCGCCAGAAAATTTGAAACAGGAGAAGACCAAGATGATAACACCATTCTCCAAGGCCATCAGGAATGTGTTGGTGAAAGAGGCACCAGAATCACTAAGAATTCAGTTGTGGAACAATATCATGGTCACAGAGCTAGAATAATTAATACCCATGAGGATGATGGGACATTGAAGAAATAAAGAAAGACCTCGTGGCCACAAACTAGGAAGCCAAATTACCGTATTTTCTGGGGTATAAGATGACTCGGAGTATAAGACGACTCCCAACTTTTCCAGTTAAAATATAGAGTTTGGGATATACTCGCCCTATAAGACCACACCCAGCGTATAAGATGACCCCGATTTTTGAGATTTTCCTGGGCTAAAAAGTCGTTCTATATGCCGGAAAATATGGTACCATAATGAATAGCTAGGTAGAATGGACAAAGGGCCATAATTTACTGAAAGTTCTGAAGCTTTTTAATCAAAAAGTTTGAACCTCTATAATCAAAGGAAAAAGAATTGAAGAATAGAAGGCTGGAGGTTGTTTCTGAAATAAATAAATGACCTTTAACTAAGTTTCCATGATTCATTCAGTGAATGAAGAGGTGGTTGAATCCTTAAGAGGAAGGAGCTTGTAACATCATAGCAAATACACACCATAACTGTTTTCCTAAGTTTTTGCCTAACGGTATCTATTGCCATTTACACAGGTGATAGTATGCGTGGAAAGGGAAAACCTCAATATATTTGGAGAACTAGTGGATACAGGTTCTGAGCTAACATTGATAATCAGATGAAGCATTGTTTTGGCTTTCCTATTAGTGTGGGAAGCATATGGGTCCATGTAAGCCCATGGAATCCTGTCTTACAGTGTGCCCACTGTATCCACACACCACTAAGAATTCATTTCTCCAGTTCCTGAGGATATAATTGGAATTTATATATTGTATATAACAATTAGAGTTACCCTTCTTATTAGGAGTGTAATCTGTCTCATCTGCGGGCAGCCAACTCTTTAGAATGCTGCAATAGAGTCTAAAGGCATATAACCGAAGCCTCAATTTAAGAAATCTCTATGAATAATGAGGTGCCATCCTTTAGGACAGAAAGTATCTGTTATATCTGTCCATTCTGAGATAATAAACAATTGCCAGAACATACTCAAGGCCCAGCAATTCCTTTATATGTATTTATTTATTTATTTTTACAGGCTGATTAGAATTGTGACATTGGTCGGTAGGACATATATTGCAATCATCCTTGAGAATACTCCTAAAATTACCTTGCTAATGTTGGTTCAATATCCCCGCTAATTTATCTCTGCAATTGTGGATGATATCCTGAAACATTTTTGTTAAACCACTATATCATTATATGTATTGCCTTAAGCAATGAAAAGGGCATATAAAAATCTTTAATTTGTTGTCAGAAGATTTTCTGCAGCAGTTAAAAAACATAGTGTTTGAAGTCACAGACTAGTCCAAAATTATACTTATTTTTAGTATAAGTACTGGCTCTTTTTCTTTTGCTAGCTGGCAAATCTGGGGAAGGGCAAGGGCAATTAATTTTACCATTTGAACTGATTTAATTTATGGGAGTGGCTCTTATTTAAAGGGTAAATTCAGATCTGTTATAACATAACTTGCTTGGTAAATTTTAGTTTTTCCTTTGAAGTGAAGCCATTAACAGACAAAATTAAATTAGAGCGATTGAAAGGAGCCTCCAATGGGTTTGGAGAGTTTCCCAGCAGTGGTGAGTAATCATGACATTTCTCCTTCTACTGGGTTTGGATTGTTGAGTGGATAGAGATGTGTGAAGGGGAAAGAAGGTAACTAGCTGAGAAATTCTGAGTGTATTCTGTCATCAGAAGAGTCAGCATTGGAAATAATTAATTTTAAAGGAGACTTAGAACTAAATCAGGAGAAGTGTTCACAAGATTTGCCACTGCCTCTACGCTCTTAGATGAAGTGGATATGGCTTGGCCACTACATCTAATGAAAGACTGAAACGGGCAAAGGTCTTTAAATCATTTCTATGTATTAATCCAATACTCTGTTATGGATTGAATGTTTATGTTCCCCCTGAATTCATATGTTGAAATTCTAATTTAGAACAATTAAGTAATCTCATAGAATCCTTTTTTATTGATGAGATAGCCTCTAGGTTCAATGAGGGGCTAAGGATTACTGAGAAACAAAATTATGAGGATGGAACCTTCATCTAATAGGATTAGTGCCCTTATATGAATAGAAAAAAAAAAGTTTGACCTCTCCTCCCTCCTCCACCCCATCACCTCCCTTCCTTCCACTCTCTCTAAATATCAAATATATCCTTGGAGGTCGCTTCTCAGAGAACAGTAGGCAGTGACCAGGTCAATTTAATCAAATCTATATCCAGTAGAAGTGGAACTTGCCTGTTCAATAATCCCAGGGATCAACACATCCCCATTTGGCCTCAAACCAAAATAAGAAGGAGCTCAAAACTTCTTAACTGAAATCCTTAGAGAACAATTAAACAAGTAAACTCATCGAATCCTTTTTGATTGACAGGATAGCCTCAAGGTTCAGTGAGGGGCTAAGAATTACCGCTAAAAGAAAAGACCTGGGCCACTAGTTGATATCAAGAACAGCTGATAAACTTTCTCCCTTCTCCAAAGCAACGACTTGGAGGTTATGTTTGGATTCATATTCTAGCTTTACTTACTGTGTGAAAAGATGGGCAATATGCCATCCCTGTTAGACTCATTTTCCCAGTTGAAAAATGGAGATGATAGGATTTATCCTCCAGGATTATTGTGATGATTAGAGTTAACAGATGTTAAATGACAAGTATATTTTAATGTATTCACTGATGGCAACTATTAATAATTGACCCCATTGTCTCCTTCCATAGTTTTCCACATTTCTTATGGCTTGTGTTGAAATCAATTTCAATCCAAAGATGGTGTCGCTCTTCCCCAGGTGCCTCATCAGCAAACTGAAGCTTAGGTAACTTTTGTGTCCCTTGACCAGAGAACGGGAACCGCTGACTCTTGAACAACGTGGAGTTAAGATTTCTCAGCCTCCATAACCGAATGAGCCAATTCCACACAAATATCCTCACTGACACAAGAACGCTGTGATTACATTGGGCCTATCCAGATAATCCAAACTAACTTCCTCATTTTAAGGTCCTCAACTTAATCGCATCTGCAAAGTCTCTTTTGCCATATAAGGCAACATTCACAAAGATTAGGACCTGGATATCTTTGTGGGCTATCTATCAGTCATCCTAACACACACACACACACACACACACACACACACACACACACACACGGTTACAAACATTAGCAAATAAGTTGACTTTACTTCATCTCTGACTTGTGTGTGTTGAATCTAAGCATTGCAATCATGCCGACACCAAATAGCTTTCAGGTTTTTACAATTAAAAAATAAATGTTGTGGGGCTTCATCACCCTGGTAGATTGCTTTGGCTTCTTCTAATTACAGTGACATGTTTATCTAAAATCTCGGTAACAAAGGTCTCAATAGACTTTATGAATATTATCTTAATTTTATTCTTGCAACTTCCAAATGCGATGGAGTAGCTGTCGGGTGTTCTGTGATAAAAAAACACATTGCAAAGTACAAGCGTTTGAAATAAAGGACGGTGACTTATTAAAGTGTTCTTAGTGTCTGTGACTTACTGATACCATGTGGGGTGGAAGAAAATGAATCAGTAGCTGATGTTCAACTCACGGTTTAACTGGAAAGGCATAGATTAAGAAAGTAATTGTTAATGGCTCCTAACTAAAAAAATTCAAGACAAAAATTAGGGATAAATATGGGGTAAGCAAAAGTAGTCTTACTGATATGCTAAAATAAAAAACTGTATATGTTTTGTATTGTACAGATTTATTTTTTTTAGTTAGAAGCCATTAACAATTGCTAGAAAGAACCACAGTTCTGCCATGATATTGATTGAGTGTCTGTGTATGTGTGTGAGTGAGTGTGTGTGTGTGTGTGTGTGTGTGTGCTGTGAGATCTTTTTGTTTTGGCTAGTTTGTGGCTCTATATACGCATATATCTCCTGAGGTTCTCTAGTTTGCTGTAGAGATTGGAGAGTTCCCAGCCTAAAAATGACCCATTTTTTCTTCTTGGTACATCCCGGAATGGCCCCTCGCCTGTGTGTGCTCATATCCCACCTACCATTGCGTGAGTGTAGGCCCCGTCTGAGTTCTCCTTCCCGCCCCTCATGCCTTTGCTGCAGGTGCCAAGCTCCGTGGGTGGCCGGCTGTCTGTCATCACCCTCTGCACCTGTCCCAATTAGCAGGCCAGAGCCACAGCCAGTGCAGCCTTTGTGCTGGGGACTGCTGTGCCCCGTGACCTCATTGCTGGCAAGGCAGCCGCTCAGAGGTATGTGGTGTCTAGACACCATTTGTTGGAACTGCTAGGTAGGCAAAAGCTCTGGTTCTGGAAGTTTCTCGTGGCGCTGTTCAGAGGCAGAGAAAGACTCACTGGAGACCTGCCCACTGGGCCTGGATCCTCCATCTTGGTGCTCATCACAGAGCCGGACTCTCGGTCTGAGTTCACAAGTGTTTGTTGAATTCGTTGCAGTTGGGAGCGATGTTGGTTTTATGCTGCTACACACAAAGATGAAGAGCATGGATAGTGGCGGTGGGAGAACACTGGGTTTAAATCCTGACTCTATCACTATCTGCTGTCTGACGTTAGCCATGTTTTACAATGACCCCGTGCCTCAGTTTCCTCACCTGTTAAAGGGGAGCATTAGTAGCCCCGTTTTATAAAATTGTGATAATTAGCAGAGCTCCCACTTGGAAATCCATTTAAAAATCACTGGGCACATGGTTAAAGCTCCAAAAATGCTATATATATTTATTTTATTTTTCTTAATTGATTAAAGTGTTACATATGTGTCCTTATTGCCCCATTGCCCTCCCCAGCCTCCCTCCCCCCAAATCATGCCCTCACCCCCTGTTGTCTGTGTCTACCAGTTAGGCTTATATGCATGCATACAAGTCCTTTGGTTTATCTCTCCCCCTAACCCCCACCCTCCCCCATCTTCCCTCTGAGGTTTGATTTTTGCCAGAAACCAAACATTGTCTCACTAATAGAAAGATGTGAACAGGACACCAGAAGGCTGGTCAACCTTAATTGCTTTGAAAGGTCAGAGCTAATCACTCACTGTTTCGGTGAAACATTGTTAGCTGAAGCAGCCTCTACCTGTTTGTTTCATGTATGTTTCTGTTGTTATAATTTCCTGCCTAAAGGCTATGGGTGTATCATCCCAAAGTCTTAATAAAAGGAAGAAAAAGGCCAGAGCAAGAGGTAGTTCTTTCCAGTAGGAAGGCTCCTGCCTGGCCCCCCAATATCGCCAAATTAATATTTTTCTAGTTTCTCTTTTTATTTGCGTGTGGCCTCCTCCAGAACCTGAGCCCTGAACCGGGAACCCTGAACCACGCAGGACGTGGAAAGAGGTTCCCACAGATTTTTAATCACCTCTACTTTCCAGTCTCCCACCCAGACTGCCAACTATCATAATTTTCTCAGTCTCATATTCTATATAGGTGACATTATGTTAAACATCAGGTTAGTATCACATTACAGGCAAATACTAGTAACTTTAGTGAAAACACTTCTTTCTCCTCCAGTGCTGAAGAGTTCAAACTGGGTTGAAAGAATGTCTGTTCCCATACAGGAATCAGGCCTCAGCAGTCCCCTCCTTGTGAAGAAGGGCAGGGAAGAGGCTCCAGGCATGGGGGTTCCTTCTAAGTCTCACATCGTTAAGGAAAAGACAGCAAGACAGGGAAATATGAACTCCCCGCACACCTCCCTCCTTGAATCAAGGGAGACGGCTGTGCTCCACTTAGCAGATAATGTTGAAGGTAACAAATATTAGCTAAGATGGACTGTGCCTGTGAAACATATCACTGAAAAGAAGAAATCACTCTTGGAAGGGGTGGGGAGGAGTGGGGAGATGACTGGTGCCAGAAGAAGAAAGAGCTGCCGAAACTGGTTTGGCTCAGTGGGTAGAGTGTTGGCCTGCAAACTGAAAGGTCCCAGATTTGATTCCGGTCAAGGGCATGTATCCTAATAGGGGCGTGCAAAGGGCAACTAATTGATGTCTCTCTCTCATCGATGTTTCTAACTCTCTATCCCTCTCCCTTCCTCTCTATAAAAAATCAATAAAATATGTCCCGACCCGCGGGTTAAGTCAACGAGGACCCTAGAGGGGGAGTGAGGATGAAAGGGACAAGAGACACAAGGAATGGAGACAAGACAAAGTTCTGATCAAGTCTCATTTATTCAGCAGGAGTTTGGGGTATTTATAGGGAGAAGGAGGAATGAGGCCTAGCCCTTAAGGTGAAACACCTGTCCTAGCCCTTAAGGTGAAACACCTGTCCTAGCCCTTAAGGCAAAACACCTGGCCTAGCCCTTAAGGCGAAACACCTGACTTACGGGAAAGAGATAGGGTTTGGGGTAATTGAAGCCTAGCCTGAGGTTAGTGCTAATGTGGCTGGAGCTTACTACCAAATGGCTGTCAAGCACAACAAGTTTCCCACAAAAATATATTTTTTTAAAAAGAAGAAGAAGAAAGAGCTGGTGAGAGCACCCTGCAGAAGGAACTCTGACAGGCTGGGCTGGACCCCCGCTTCTGGAGGGAGCTGATGAGTCTGGAAATTTTCATGAGGTTTCAAGGGGACCTCCTCCTTCCTGCTTCTCCAAGAGACAGGGTTCTTGGTTGGTAAGCAAGCAGGGGGTCTTCTGGAAGTAGAGACTGTGGACCATGCCTTTTTAAATGACTTTAACCTTAAGAGTTGTAATTTCTCATCCTCTACCTCTGCCCCATCTGCACAAGTGCTCTCTCTCTCTCTCTCTCTCTCTCTCTCTCTCTCTCTCTCACACACACACACACACACACACACACGCACCCTTCTTTATTTCACTTATGTCTAGACTGTATGTGCTGGTATTAGTTGTATGAATGTACTGTATAGAATGCCTTAAGAAAGTCTCTGAACAGAGGTAAAGCTTTCAGTCTCCTAACCTGGTGTTCATTGCGGCCATGTTTTAGCAGGTTGCATCCAGCGTCATTTGCTGAGTCTCCTGCATTTCCTCCAGATATGGCTTCTGCAACCATCATATGCCACCTTCGTGGATCTGTATACACCTGATGGATATGTTCACCATCAGCAGCTGTCCTCCTAATTCAAAAAGACAAAAGAAGAAGATGAATGTTTATATTAAATTACAACCTAAAAAATGAACTTTCTTACCTAACCACGAGGTGGCGCATTAAACCCATAATCAGCCACTACTAAATCTGTTAGGAATATTTTCTTTTTAGGCAGGCATTTTCACTGTTTGGGGAAGGACTCGAAAGCTGAGATAAAAGAGAATTTTGTGTCTTAGAAATCTTAATTTTAGATAAAATTCCGTAAGTTACATTGGAGTATCATTTTCTAAAACATGAGTTGCCTTAAAAAAAAAAGTCTTAATGGCCGAACTGTAATTCTGAGCTACTTAATGTACCGAGTGATAGATTTATGTAAGCCTACATTTTGAAATGGAGAGATTTGCAAAATGCAGCAGCTATAAACAACATAAAACTGGATTTCCTTTTGCACTCTGCTTGACTCAGAAAGAACCTACCATATTCATGTGTCTTCTTAAATCTAAATGTTCACAATGACATCAATCCAAATCAATTCTTATTATTGTATTTGTGTACAGATTACCTTTCAAAGGCCAGGTATTAGATTTAACACAAACAAGAAAACCCCTCCTACAGAGACATAGACTCATAGTCAGCCTATTGAACTCGGAGAGAAGGCAGGGGTAAAGGGCTGAAAGAGGTTAATGGGGAGAAAATGAGGACCTATGTAATATTTTCAACAATAAAGACAGAAGAAGAAGAAGAAGAAGAAGAAGAAGAAGAAGAAGAAGAAGAAGAAGAAGAAGAAGAAGAAGAAGAAAATTTCTTCCATAATGAAGGTCTTTAAAGAGGATTAATTTCACCGGAGTTGATGTTGATTAACTAAAAATAAAGGATAATGTGTCTTGAACATGCTTAATAGCTGACCTAGTCTCCTGCCTAAAAAGGGAAATGATCAGTTTCAGGAAGAGATGCTGGCTTCTTCCATGAAGCCTAGCAATGGGCTTTGATGGTATGGACCAGCAGTAGGTCCCAAGAAGGGGCATGCCCACCCAATGTACAGTTTGCATGTTCCCCACAACACGGGGAGAAGGACGGGGCCTGCATAAGCCGCATGTTGTGGGTGGCACAAATCATGTTGGGTGCCTCCTGGTGAAATATAACCGCATTTAACATCAAAAGCATCTCCAGAAGGGCGACCAGCACCCTAAAGAGAATTCGGGGCAAGGTTTCTATTGGATGTACGGTGGGGAGAGGACAGAGGGAGTAACCCCACTGTCTGAGCTGGGAGGGGGCGCTGGGACATCTTGAAGTCACTCAAAGCACAGACATTGAGGGTTTGTTTTCTGCAACATCAACATATCATCCTGGAGTTGCTGTCTCCATCCTCTGCTTCTGCGGGATTCTGAATTCTCTTGTAACCATCAGCCTATCTAAGTCTGAACGCTGCCTGCCTCAGACCACAAATGGGCATCACTTCTGTTTGGTTGGCAAATGTAGCCGACTGCCAGCTAGAGGTGCACACAGAGAAAGGGGAGTGCATCTAATACCTCTGCACAGGAACTGGTGGCATTCCCTTGAATGGAGACTGGGTGCCAAGGCGCCACCTGGTGCTGGCAAGAGTTATTGCAGTTTCTTGCTGGTCCTGGTTCTGATGCTGAGCACCTGGATGCTAGTCCCAGGGATTTCAACCCCTTTCTCATGACCCCCCAGACCTTGGGTCTGAGACAGGAGAATGACCCAGCTTTCAGCACAGTCTAGGGGACCACAAGCACCTAACAGAAACTGAGACAGGGTTTGTGGGGGAAGTGTACGTCGCTATCATGAAAATGAAAAAATAAAATTTTTAATCTAGTAATTTAGTTAGTCCTACGTTGTTGTAAAGCATCAATATAGTTTATTTAAAAATAATTTAATTAATCCAAAATTGGAAGCATCTCCTATAGCTGGCCCAATTATCTATAGCGATGAGACAAACACAATGTCATTTAATTTAGTCATCATTAAGGGAGAGATTATGTTTAACTCTGACTCTAAATTCCACAAAACAAAATCAGAAAACGCTCAAGTTACCCGATAATTAATTACTACTAATGTAGTTGAAAACAAATAATTAGTTTCCATCTGATTTATGAAGTCAAATCATTTACTCAGAAATCAATGTCTCGAAAGGTAAAAAAGACTCAAGAGATAGGTATGCTAATGTATTTTTAAGAAAAACATACAGGCAATCAGTCAATTACTAAAAAAAAAAAAGAAAGAAAAGAAACCCACTTGTGTTTTTCTCATTGGTTCTACTGTTACAACAGAGAAGTCCACTGGTGCAATTAACATGAGTTTGTTCAGGGTTTAGCTAGGAGACAGCATTATGCGGTAAGTAAGGGCATGACCTCTGAGTTAGACTCTCATCTCAACAAGCTGCCTGCCATGAGCAAGTCATTTCATCTTCTGAATCCCGGCCTTTCCCAGCTCCACCCTGGGAATAATAACAGCTCCTAATCGTGGCAGAGAAAATACAATGAGTTTCTCCAACATCTTCACTTTCGGTGTAGACTTTACTTCCCAGCTGCCCTTCCATCCGAAGGATGTTGTTGCTCTTTCTGGTGAGCACGACACAATGGGTGTCTGCCATCTCCAAGCTGGTCCCAGGAGCCCCTTCAATGCATTTTCTTTTCTTTTTCTTTTTTTTTTTAAACATATTTTATTGATTTTTTACAGAGAGGAAGGGAAAGAGACAGAACGTCAGAAACATCGATGAGAGAGAGAGATCGATCAGCCGCCTCCTGCACACCCCACAGTGGAGATGTGCCCACAAGCAAGGTACATGCCCCCGACCGGAATCGAACCTGGGACCTTCCAGTCCGCAAGCCGATGATCTATCCACTGAGCCAAACCGGTCTCGGCTCAATGCATTCTCTTTACTGGTTGTTCAGCTGCCTGCAAAAGACAAGTGGAGGCGCTGGGTAGGGGTGCTGATGGTAGAGATACTAGCTTGAAAACGCCTGGATCCCCTGGTTTGAAGAAAAGGGATTGTGAAATGAGCAAGTAATAAACTTCCCTTTGTGAAGTCAGCGAGATGTGCCTGATAAAACAATTCACACACCCCCAAATAACACCCCACCTCATCAAGTTCTCCAAGGGATTAAAAGAGATAGCAACAGCAGAGAGCTTAGAATGCAGCCAATCTTCAACAACCGGTGAACACTGCTGCCATTTAAAGGCCAAAGAGACCTATGATGTCCTGTTGTATATGACAGCCTTTGATAATAGTTAATATCGCCTGAGAAAGATAAAGAAACTGATAATACACACACACACACACACACACACACATACACACAACCAATTCTGTAATGCATAAAATTCTATTACTTCGTGCAGTATAATATCGCTCCTTATCTCCCGGCACCGTACCTGGGAGAGCATCAGCATTCGCTAAGGGTTGACTGAATGAGAGTTTCAATGAATAAATTAACTCATGAATACAATATAATACAGGAAAGTTTTCCTGTTTAATTGCGCTGAGCAGAATTACCATGTACCCTATAGAGATTAAGAATTTTCAGAGGCTCGGGCGTGAAAAAGATGCTTAACCTCCAGAGGGAAGAGGAACAGACAGGAACCCCGAAGGAGCTTCCACTAAACAGGTCCTGTGATAGTTCTTACATTTTACGGTGACTGCGCGGGTGTCTGTGCGATTATTACACCTTCCTAGTTTGCAGCGCTTCTGTGTATTCTCTTTGCAGGCAACCATAACAGAATCCAAGGTTTAATGGAAGAAAAATAATGCGCCAAACCGACAGTTGTGATTATACGGAAGTTTTGAAAGGGATGTGTCATCGGAGTCTATGAAATGAGCCATCCCTGTGATAAAAAGACCTCGGTATGATCATGCTTTTGACATTCGCAAACTTGCGGCTCAAATGGAGAGATTCAGGAGAGAATGAATAATGGCGAAGAGACCACATGAGTGGCGGGAAGGAAGTTTCAGGCAAGGAGTGAACCATGAACACCTTGGCAGAGGCGGTCAGAAGACTTAAACTCCAGTCCCACCCAGACTCGTGGTTTATCGTGGGCTTGGGGGCAGATAAACTCTCAGAGGCTCCATTCTCTGGCGCATAAAATTATGGGATTAACTGGCTAATGTTGTGATGATTCGGGCTTCTTTGTTTCATATCAGCATTATAAACACTCGTTTTCATTGCACTCTGTGTGAAAAAAAAATGATCAGAAGGGCTTCTCGCCGAGACAAGTTTGGCTCAGTGGATAGAGTGTCGGCCTGTGGACTGAAAGGTCCCAGGTTCGATTCCGGCTGGGGGCATGGACCTTGCTTGCGGGCACATCTCCACTGTGGGGCATGCAGGAGGCAGCTGATCGATGTCTCTCTCTCATCGATGTTTCTGACTTTCTATCTCTCTCCCTTCCTCTCTGTAAAAAATCAATAAAATATTTTTTTTTTAAAAAAAAAGAAGGGCTTCTGGCTCAGAGAATGCCAGATACATCACCTTTCAACCATATTCTTTCTGGATACATAAATAGCTGTTTTTCACAGGAGACAGGTTCTACCAGGTAGGAAATGGGAAGAAAAGTGGAAACTAGAACATGTTATCCATGCTTAATTGGGCATAGACAGTTTGTAGGTATCGCAGACCAACCAATATCAAATAGGGCAGGTGGTCTAATGAAGCTTCTTAACAATAGAAGCAGTGTGTGTGTGTGTGTGTGTGTGTGTGTGTGTGTGTGTGTGTGTTTCGGGGGAAGAGGAGGTAGGAGGTATTGATCCAGAAAGAAAAGATGATTCGAGGATGTATTTATGGCAGATCTGCTGCTACCCCAGTTCCTAGGCAACAAGACATTGTGCAAACAGAAAGGTAGGCAATTATAGGCCCTGGAAGGCTTGGTCTTCCTTAAGGAAAGCAATCCGGGAGAAGTTCAAAGGTACATGACTCCTAAAGGGGGCATTTCTGGGGTCTCCACCACGTGACTCCTAAAGGGGCTTTCCAGGGGTCTCCACCGATGGCTGGTCCCTTCCTTCCTCTGAGCCCGCCCGCCCTGCCCACCTCCGCAGGCAGCTCCCCGCGTGCATCAGCAGCCTCCAGCCGCCCGGCTCCCTTCCCGCCGCAGTTGGCAACTATTTTTAGGAGAGACTGCTGAGAAGAAGAAAAATCATCGTGGACCTGGGGAAGGCAAATACGCTTTCCTGGTGATTTGTTGAAAAGAGCCTCTTTTCAATTCAGAAAAGTCCCTTTATGTTCAAAGAGCGCTCGCTCCAGATTTTGCCTTTTGCCTGGTGTTCTCTGGTTTTCTGTCCGGATCCAAGGCAGAGGCCAGGAGAGGTGCCCCAGCCAAAGCAGAGGCGAGCCCAAACCTGCCCAAACCAGCCCAGACCTGCCAAACCCGAGGCAGGCCTGTGCGGGAAATGCCCATCAATACAGGCAAAAGCATGAGCTATTCTGGGCCTGTTTAATCTCAAGTCTAGTGTCCATGTAGTTGGAAAATAAACTCGAAGGACGCCCCTTCTTATGCCTTTAACATATATTCACAAATACATCTGGGGCATCTTGTCTCTGTCAGCTGCTGCTGGGTGCAACGAAGACCTGAGGTGGGCAGATCCATCAGGAGGCCAGATTCCCGGAACCTCCAACCTGTACAGGGAAGTGGAGAAAACCACTGACCCCATAAACGCATAAGTGACTAAAGACATGCAGACAGTGCTAACATCCAAGGAATTTTTTTAAAAAAATAGTTTCTCCAAAAGCCAGGAACAAGATAACATACTTCGGTATACATTACTAGAGAAGATCTGGGAGGAGGTGATTTAAACTAAATCCTGAAGGGTGAAATAGCTTCAGCCAGGAGCCAGGGTGGAAAACAGCAGTTTAAGCAGAGGGAACAGCATTTTAAGCAGTGGAACAGCATGTTCCAAAGCTGAAGTACAGAGGGCTTGGTCATTTCCGGTAGAAGTACTGAGGAGGCAGGAGGGCCGGGGGTGCAGGCTGAGATTGAAAAGCTGTCTATCGTTCTAAGTGCAGTGAAAGCCAATAGAGGGTTTCCACAGGTCAGGGTGTGGGAACCCCTTTCACATCCCGCATGGTTTGGGGATCCTGGTTCAGGATTCAGGTTCTGGAGGAGGCCGCACACAAATGAAAAGAGAGACTAGAAAAGTATTAATTTGGTGATATAATGGTAGCAGGATCCAAGGCCATGTCATCAGGTGGACGTGAGAACAACGGGCCGGTTCAGAGGGGGCCACCAGGGAGGGGGTGAAGCTTATGCCTGGGATGCTGCCCAAAGCGAGAGGCTTACAGGCCTCTCCCACTGTCACTCTCCCCACGGTGCTTCCCAGTGACAGAGTCCAGCTAGAAGACAGCTTACACAGGAGCCTGGAGAACTGAGATTGCAGGGATCAGCCACCTTCACTGGACAGCAGAGCAATGGGAAGGCAAACAGACCGGGAACCAGCATGTATGCTTTGAAGATGGAATCCATAACAACTCTCATAAACTAACATAGGGAGAAGCAGAAGTGTAGAGTCAAGAAAGATCCTAGCTGGTCTGTCTCAATGGATAGAGCGTCAGCCTGCGGACTGAAAGGTCCCAGGTTCGATTCCAGTCAAGGGCACGTACCTTGGTTGCAGGCACATCCCCAGTAGGGGGCGTGCAGGAGGCAGCTGATCAATGTTTCTCTCTCATCGATGTTTCTAACTCTCTAGCCCTCTCCCTTCCTCTCTGTGAAAAATCAATAAAATATTTTTTTAAAAAAGCAAGAAAGTAAGATCCTCGTGTTCTGAGCTTAAACAACTAGGTGGATCATGGTAACATTGGCTTTGATATGACAAAAAAAAAAAAGCAAGTTATAAGGGCTAGGAGCCCAATTTCTATTATCTTTCATCTGAGACATGTGAGACATCTGAGTGGAGAAGTCAGGTCGGATTGAAAAGAGAAACCTCATTAGGAAGAAGAGTAAGTCATAGACAGCAATGCAGAGTGGCCTTGATACCTTGGTAAGGGAGGAGTGGAGTGGGATTTGGGAGGTATAAAAAGGGGTTGTCTCTATAGAATTATTTAACTTTAAAAATGTATGGAGCACTTAAGAGCTAAGAGGATATACAAACAAAAACATTAATATTCACTTCATGCGAAGCATTGAACACTCTTGCCAGTGAAGAATTTTTCTTAATGGTTTCCAGTAACTAATAAGAGTGTGAAATTAATTTTGCATATGCTGAATTGTGCTTATATACACTACAACCAGCATTTCATTTTATATAAATGAATTATATATATATATATATATATATATATATATAGTATTAAGAGAAAATGTTTGAAAGATAAAATTAATATCAAACAGCTCTCTAGTAAAGGTTCATTATTTTTTTGCAAGCAGACAATATAAAAGCATATTCATATTAATTTCTCTTTTTGTTTTTGATTATAAGAATTGCCTTAGACATTCTTTTAAACTGAGATTCAACAAATGTCATGCTCAAGTCATGTTTTATAAGGAGAAATGGAGCCATATGTAGACAGTAAACATTCATAAAAAGAAAAAAAAGTTATAAAGCTTGTTTTTCAAAATGTTAAAATTTGACCAAGCTAGGTTACTAACTACATGAGAATCCAATATGATAAGAGCTCATTATACTATTCTCTACAGGTTTTCTTTTTGCCTAACATATATACTGCCAGCCTCAGAAAAGACTGTACTGGACAAAGAAGTAAACCAAGTGGGGATAGACAGCCTTGCAGAATGAACAAGGTGTGGGGAGTGGAGAGAAATTGCATCGAAGAGAGGTATCAAGGGAAGTTTTGTTTGCTTTTAGTTTAGTGTTGGTTTTTATATTGATACCACAGGGCATTTTTCTGCTGAAGAAAATTATCCTGCAGAGAGGAAGGACTCAATGATGCAGGATCAAGACATGACAAAGCCAATTCTCAGAGGGAAGGGAGGGGAGGGTGGGAGGAAGGGGGAGAGATCAACCAAAGGACTTGTATGAATGCATATAAGCATAGCCAATGGACACAGACACCAGGGAGTGAGGGCATGAGTGGGAAGGGAGGCAATGAGGGGATAAGGACACATATGCAATATCTTAATAAAGAAAAAAAAAGACATGACAATGCAAGGGATTGGGACCCAGAGCACACGTAAAAGGAATGGCCTTTACAGAAGGAGAGAAACTACGCTCATTAACTAGGGGCCCCATAAAAATTACTTAAATTAATGGAGGTGTCTTTGCAACTCGGGTCAGAACTGTTAAGGGCCAAAATTGGTTGTTTTAATACAAAATGGGAACTATTGTCATAAACTAAAAGTGGATATTATTCAAAATAACTTTCACTAAAATATAAAATTTGGTAAGTGCAGGTTTATGCACTGATTTCTTTCTTTCACAAAACCGGCTTTAAGTAGGTAAGTTGCATTACATCATTGGTTTACATACCCTTAAGGCACAGATATGAGTACTTAGCATTTCATCACTGTGAAGTGTCAGTATACACAGGATAATAGAAAATGAGACCAGAAGGAAAAAGATCCTAAGTAATTTTATGTTTTATTTGTTTCTCCCAAAAGAGGAGTAAACACCCTCTCTCTCTCTCAAAGTTAAAGCACAGTCATGCCAGCGTCAGCTGGTCCTCATGATGGCAAAAGGCCCCGACCTGCCACGGTCCCTGTAATTCCACTGGATGGTCTTTCTCTGTGGAAGTAACTCAATAATTACAGTCCCATCGTTCCTTAAGTAGGAGATAGTCTCCTTAGCAATCAGGGTTTTATTATCCTGCCTGTGAATCAATTCCCCCACTTCCCTTCCTCCCTCAGAAATGTCGCCTACCAATCCATCTTTTCACAGCTCACTGGCACCACTGCAAGACACAAGCAGGTTGGAAGAGAGCAGAAGAGGAAATTAACATCGAACTCTTTTATGTTGAAATCGATTTCGCTCTCTGGTAGACGTGCGGAGAAGTGTGTGTGGATGGGATCGGAAGACCTTAGTTAAATGATGTCATTCCTGTTCCCTGCATATTCCGTAATTGAGTTGGCCACCGCCCCTTGAAACAGGAGTTTCAAAGCAATAGATAGTAAAGGTAAACTAGGGCCAGAAATGATACAACATTTCTGTAATATTCTCGTGAAGTCAGGAAAATAATGGTCCTTTAAGATGACCACATTACAGTGTCCAATCTGTGAATATGGTACCTTCCAGAGAAAAGGGGTCTTTGCAGATGTGATGAATCTAATGATTTCTTTTCTTTTCTCTTTCTTTCTTTCTTTCTTTCTTTCTTTCTTTCTTTCTTTCTTTCTTTCTTTTTCCTCCCTCCTTCTCCTCCTCTAGCTCCTCCTCCTCCTCCTCTTTCTTCTTCTATCAAACACTTCAACATTCCATACAAAATTGCTTTGGAGTTGATGAACTCCTTTAGCTTTTTGTTGTCTGTGAAGCTCTTTATCCCCTTCAATTCTAAATGATAGCTTTGCTAGGTGGGGTAATCTTGGTTGTAGGTCCTGCTTTTCATCACTTTGAATATTTCTTGCCACTCCCTTCTAGTCTGAAAAGTTTCTGTTGAGAAATCAGCTAACAGTCATATGGGCATTCCCTTGTAGGTAACTAACTGCTTTTCTCTTGCTGCTTTTAAGAGTCTCTCTTTGTCTTTAGCCCTTGACATTTTAATTATGATGTGTCTTTTATGGTCCTTTTTGGGTTCTTCTCTGTGCTTCCTGGACTTGTGAGTCTATTTCTTTTACCAAGTAAGGAAAGTTTTCTGTCATTATTTCTTCAAACAGGTCCTCAATATCTTGCTCTCTCTTTTTCTCTGCCTCCTCCTCCTCCTCCTCCTCCTCCTCCTCCTCCTCCTCCTCCTCCTCTTCTTCTTCTTCTTCTTCCTCTTCTTTACAAGCGAAAGTGTATTTTTAAAAATCCCAGCGGTAGAAGAAGTGAGCCATGGAAGAAGCGAGCATGCTGGGCTGCGTGGGCCCAGCAAAACAAGTAACAAAGGCGAAGGAAGGGCCCCTGGAGCTCAGGATACAGAAAGGCAGAAAGCGCCAGGGAGAGAGAAAGGGGGGAAGGTGCGAGGCGTGCTCCAGGGAGAGAAGGAGTGCCGGATGGAAGAATCTTGAGATGGGAAAGGTGTCCTTGGTTAACTGTGTGGGCCTGATGTAATCACAAGGGCCCTCTGCCTAACTGTGAGGCAGGGGAGTCAAAGTCAGAGAATCTGCAACGATGAAAGCAGAGGTCAGAATGATATTCTGGGCCCTGAGCCAAGGAAAGGGGGGGCAGCTGCTAGGAGCTAGAAAAAGGCAGAAAACAGGGCCCCCAAAAGCCTCCAGCAAGTTGCGCTGTGAACGTTGTGATGTATTGGGAAGCTTAGGAAGCACTGATCTTCTTAGGGGCTGAGGGAGCACGTGCCTGTTAGCTCTGCTTTCCTTTCTTTACTGCCACTGACAGGGCCTGGGTGCTGTAAGGAATTTGTGTTTAAAACACAAAACATGCCAGCCTTACGCGGGTACTGGATGTACACTTGGTAAAGTCAAACCACCACGTGACACACCTAGTGCAAACTAACAGCAAAAGTAAACTGCAATCGGAAAAAACAAATCATAAAAATAAACAAAGTGTCCTAGGCTTTCTTTCATCTGTTTCTCCTGAAAAGTGCTCATTAAACTTGTACTGTCAAAATCGTAAGATTGCACTTTGAGCGAGGACAGCCTACTCAGAACACAATGCTGCGCTTTCCCATGGAATTGCTCTCCTGGTTTCAGCTTGAAGTAAATCCATGGAGAGAGGAACTAAAACGAGTCCCTTCACAGAGAATTTTGCTTTGAAAGTGGCCACACCACCTCTCGGGTCTGGTTCTTGTCACCCGCGCTGTCCGTGGCCCAGCTGAGATAAACCACAAGGGCCCCTCTTCCATCGTGCGGATTCTCCACTCTGGTTGGAATGTCCCCCCTCCCCTGCAAGAAACTCTGCAGACACCCTGTTTTTCCGAAAGTAAGACATCCCCCGAAAATAAGACCTACTTCCAGTTTTGCCTCTTGCTGAAATATAAAGCATCCCCCCGAAAATAAGACCTCCCCAATAATAAGGTCTCCCCTAACATAAGGCCTCTCCGGAATATAAGGCCCCCGAAGCTACCATAAGGCATCTGACTCCTGATTTAAAGAGACCTCGCACTCTCTGAACAGCTCCGGCTGCGCTACGGCCCATCAGTGAGCTGGTTTGTGTGACAATGACTACTATACTGTAAACAGGTCATAAATTTCCTTTTTTTTTTTTTCAACAATAAATGTGTACCGTCTTCTTCTTCATGGAAAAAATAAGACATCCCCTGAAAATAAGACCTAGCGCCTCTTTGGGAGCAGAAATTAATAGAAGACACTGTCTTATTTTCGGGGAAACAGGGTAGAGAGATGGGAGGCCCCGAAAACTCCCAAGATCCTTCCCTATTGTGTTTGCAGCACAACCCCCAGAACAGTGACGCCCCGTTTAACGTGGTTGGGTGGAGAGATGAGCACCTGATGCAGTGAAACGCCGCCGCTCTAACCTTGGAGACACTTACCCAGAAAGAGAAGGCAATGCATCCAAAGGGCGTGTTCTCAGCCGCGTTTCTCTCTCAGGCGGCTCTTTGCTCTCTGCCTCTACCTGTCCGCTGCTTATATTTAGCTCCAGCTTTCGGTGACTATAAAACAAGGCTCGCAATAAAACATTCATGATGCCCAGCGCGCAGCCTTCAATACCTGCGCTTTCTAGAATACCAAGTCTAACGAAACCCTCCGATGAGAACGCGTGTGGTTCCTTTTTGTCCACTCGCATTTTACATGGCCTGTGCGTGTGCCTGCTATAAATAGCTGCCCTTTCCTCTGTCACCTTCAGCTGCCTCGGATGCATTATAGAGCTCGCATCGCAAATTCGTATAACCTTTTAGTGTTAAATAAGTCCTCGCTGACATTTACCATTCGCAGGAGTGCGCTGTGGCCTTGCTGTTTGTCCCCCATTCGTTGCCCTAAGATGTGGTGTCTAACGCTCTATTGATTATTGCTGCGGTAGCAAGTGGCACTCTTCATGAGTGATTTTCTTGGCTAGGCTTCATCCTGCATGCACATTACACAGGTAACTATATGCTGTGTTTAAAAAAAAAATGTTTGGCCGAAACTGGTTTGGCTCAGTGGATAGAGCATCAGCCTGAGGACTGATTCCTGTCAAGGGCATGTATCTTGGTTGCAGGCACATCCCCAGTTGGGAGCGTGCAGGAGGCGGCTGATCTACATCGCTCTCTCATCGATGTTTCTAACTCTATCCCTCTCTCTTCCTCTCTGTAAAAAATCAATAAAATATATATTTTTTAAAAATGTTTGCTTGCAACCAGTAACAAGCTTAAGACGAGCTCTGTTCTTCAGTTTATGAAAAAGCATAACAACAGTGCAAATAATACTACAGATCTAGAAGAGTACAATGGATTGTTTTTCCAATGACACCAATTTATTTAAGGAGGTAAGACATTTCCTCCTTGGTGATGAAGTCATTAAAAGTTTATTATGAGTTAGCGAATCTGTAAGTCCAAAGATGACGTATATACTCTATGTACATGCACGTTGCATGAGCTATGTGAGTGGATAGTTTATGTTTTGTTTTAAATAACTATGTTCAAAGGGAAAAAAAGAAAACAAGAGAAAATATTTTAATGCTAATTTAGAAGTTTAAAAATTTGGCATCTATCTTTGAATGATAAGTTTTTTACGCATGTTTTGCCAGATCAATTTTTATTATGATGATGAATAAAATAGGTTTATTTTATTCTTGTTTAATTAAATTAAAAATTCCCAAGAAACAACTAATATGTAGCCATGTGCACAACTACTGTGATAATGGCTGTCCAGTTCCTCAAA
The DNA here is from genome assembly GCA_004026805.1 of Lasiurus borealis. Classification (NCBI taxonomy): domain Eukaryota; kingdom Metazoa; phylum Chordata; class Mammalia; order Chiroptera; family Vespertilionidae; genus Lasiurus; species Lasiurus borealis. The sequence continues at coordinate 93,984 of PVJN01001862.1, read as the reverse complement.
TACAATGTGTCCATCTTTTCGAAATGTTTATTCATTTTTTTTTTATTGGATCTTCAAAGAAATTCACGAATGGTCCCAAACTCGATTAGACTCGGCCTTCTTCACATCAGGAAACTCCATGTGTGCCCACAATCTTTACTCTGCTGCATTTTAGACTGTAAATACTGTCACTCTTTTTCCTTCCCCCTCCTCAAATAATCATTCCCAGAAGAAAAGACAAGCACCACTGAGAAGGCTGGCACATTAAGACTTAGATGTTTGCCCTTCAGCAAACGATTCATTATTTCCTCTCTCACTGGGCAGCTTGCTGAGAGCTGCTTCCTACAGCCGTGAGGACCATCAGCACAAGAGGTCCATCCACGGATGCCAACAGTCAGAGGAATGCCACCGTGAGGTGCCGCAGAGCCAGCGGACGTGGCCATCCATACCCATGAGCCAACGACATATGAATAATTACTCGGATAGTACAAGGAGGAGGAAGATGACCAAAGAGCATGTAGGGGCAGAGGTCAACATGAATGCACTCCATCAGCAGATGTAGGACTAGTGCTGACGTCATAAAGGAGCATAGGGAGCGGCTAAGAAACGTGGAAAAAGGAAAATGGCAGGAAGTCAGAGATACGGGGCAATAACTACGGCAGAAGAAAAGGTTTAAGAATGTGGTTAATTTAAATTGTTCATGTTCTACCTTCTCTACCACTCCCTCTAAGTCAGTGGTTCTCAATCTTCCTAATGCCGTGACTCTGTAATACAGTTCCTCATGTTGTGGTGACCCCCAACCATAAAATTATTTCCTTGGCTACTTCATCACTGTCATTTTGCTACTGTTAGGAACAGTAATGTAAATATCTGATAGGCAGGATGTATTTTCGTTGTTACAAATTGAACAAAATTAAAGCATAGTGCTTAATCACAAAAACAATACGTAATTATATATTGTGAAATATTTATTTCTAATTACAAATAAATGAAATTTTGTCTTGAATTGTGTTGTAGCATGGGCAACAGTCTTCATATGACAACAGTAAACTACATTGCTACACTTTGCTACACCGAGGAGCGGTCTGTTGGTTCCTAAGACCATGGGAAATAGGTGTTTTCCAATGGTCTTAGGCAACCCCTGTGAAAGGGTCATTCGACCCCCAAAGGGGTCGTGACCCACAGGTTGAGAACCACTGCTCTAAGTCATCCAAACAAACCCAAGCCACGTTTCTATTGCCATCACTGGCGTCCTGACATCCTTGATTTGCGGGCCCTGAGTGACACACAGGAATAGAGATATATCTTTAAGACTTTTTCTGAGTGACTTACCAAATAATTATTCAAAACATGTTAGGTTCTGATTTTAGAATTCACCCAATTTCCCTATGTAAATGCAGAGATGCTTCATGGCTCGTGAAATGAACAATATGAGAAACAGATGCTTATGATCTGGTGTGTGTGGGGGGTTTTTTTTTAGGAAAATTGGCAACCACTATATGTTCTTTGTCACCCTATGGCTCTCTGAGATGGTATGAATATATTTCTATAATGGGTTGTGTGTGTGACTAATTCTAGAAGAGGGCTGAATAAATAACTTCTCAGAAACCAAACCACGTAATGGCAAGTTAGCTCTGCCCTATATCACACGAATGCCTGTAATAGCAATGAATGTCACCATTTTTTTCAATTTGCTATAAGTAGGGTGGTGCCTATGGAAAGTGATTCTGTGCATCTGTTCCACAAACATGCGCTGAATGCATACTAAGCACGGGGAATTGTGCTGGGGGCCGCCTACAGCAGCAAGCCAGACACACGGTTCCTGACCTCCAGGAGATGACAGTCTAGTGGGACTTAAACACTCCCAGGGGCAGGATATCCACTAGGCGTGAAACCTCGCTGGAAGAAAGGAAGTAAACCAGAGGCTTAAAGGATGACCAAGAACTAGCTAGGCAGTTCAGCTCCAGCTAGTGACAAGTAAACAAGAGTGGGAAGAGGGATTCTGTCTCATGATAGTTTTGGCTGATCAAGATTCTTTAAAATCATCTATTTTAATTTCTAACCAGAAATCTCATAGCATAAAAAAGCAGAACCCCTGAGTTTGTATAAAACATTCCATTCTTTTTTTTTATTATTATTGAGTTACTAGGGGCCCAGTGCATGAATTTAATTAAATTCAAAATTCCCAAGAAACAACTAAGCTGTAGCCGTATGCACAACTCATTTGAAAGGAACTGTGGGCCTCAAGGCTGCGGTGGGCACAGGGGCAGGTCTTGGCCCCTTCTCTGTGCCCCTGCCTGACCCCTCCTGCCACGGCCCCTGATTCTCTGTCTGCCTGCAGCCCTGCTCCTGCAGCAGCTGCTCCCACTCGCTGACAACACCAGCCCTGTTCACACCTACTGACAGCACAGAGCTATTACTGCTGGCACCAGCAGCAGGTGTGAGCAGCAACTCGAGTACCAGCTGTGGGTGCAAGCAGAGTCAGCAATGACAGTGGGTGCGAGTGGAACCATCGCCTGCAGCAAGTGTGATTGGCAGCTACCACCCCGATCACCCCTCAGGAGCAGGGGAAGGTGGTGAAGTCCGGAGGGGTGATCGGGGCCAGCAACTGCAGCTCACATCCACTGCAGGCAATGGCCCCAGTGGCAACCGCCGTGGGCTCTGGAGCCGCTGCTTGCACCCACTGCTGGCACCAAGCAATCGGGACCAGCCCCAGGCGCTGACAGTGGGTACAAATGGTAGATCTGGTTCTGGCAGTGGGTGTGAGCAGGGCCAGCACCAGAAGCATGCGTGAGTGCTGGGCAGGACCGTGGCACACGGGAGCAAAGAATTTTCAATAACTACCAGGGGCTTGCCCCATGACAGTGACTAGCACCCCACCTGGGTCTGGCACCCCCGCTCACCTGTTCCATCATTTCATCATGGCCGACGCCCACCATGTTCTGAGCTCTGCTGCCTGTGGCTGAAGCCTGCCATGTTCCCTGTGCGCCACCTGGTGGTCAGTGCACGTCATAGCAATCAGTTGTTTGGTTGTTCTGCTGTTCAGTCTATTTGCATATTAGCCTTTTATTATATAAGATAGTTGACATATGTTAGTACAGTGGTACCTCGAGATACGAGTTTAATTCGTTCTGTAACCTTGAGGCGTGGGAAACTAAGAGACGCTCGAGTCGCGGTAAACTGGTGGGTCGTGTGCAGCTGGCCAATCTGCGCGATTACTCCTATCTCAAATGTTGCTCATATTTCAAAGCAAAAATCGCTTGCTCGAAGGCTCGTATCTCAAAAATCTCATATGTTAGGGCACTCGTATCTTGAGGTACCACTGTACATTAGTTTAGGTATATAACATGATCTAATATGTATGTATGTATATATGTGTGTGTGTATATCTATCTATCTATCTATCTATCTATCTATCTATACACACCACACATATATATATATATATATGTTGTAAAATCATCACCACAATTATGATGAAGTATTTCAAGATCTACTCTCTTAGTAACTTTCAAATATACAATATAGTATTATTAACTACTAGAGGCCCAACGCACAAAATTCATGCATGGGTATGGTCCCTAGGCCTGGCCTGTGATCAGAACCATCTTCCCTGACTACCTGCAGCAGGCTCATCCCCCGCCACCACCCACCCTGGTTTCCCATTCATCACTGGGCAATCAGAGTCTGATGGCTTGGGGGAGGGACAAAGAGCTTGGCAGTTCCTGTTCGCTTGCTGGCCCTGCCCACCCCCATAGGTTGCCCTTCTTGTGTGGGGCGACTAGTGGGTGGGGGCCCTGGCCTGGTGCCACCCACCTCTGGTTCCCTGTTTGCCATTGGGTGACTGTAGCCTGCTGGCCAGGGGAAGGGACCAAGAGGTGGTCAGTATGCCTCATAGTAACTGGTCAAGCAGTTGTTCTGGTCATTCTGCCATTAGCAATTTGCATATTACCCTTTTTATTATATAGAATAGAGACCCAGTGCACAGGTGGGGGCTGGCCGGCCTGCTCTGATGGGGGCCCCAGATTGGGGTGGGGAGTCACTACTGGGGAGTGGGGCTGGCAAGGGCAAGGGACTACCCATGTCCCCGGTGAGGGTGGGGATTCCCGCTGGGGGTTGAGGGGCCAGGAGTGGTTTGCAGGCCAACTATGCCCCCAATCTAGGTGGGGTCCCCACTGGGGTGGGGGGGCAAGGCTGGCTGGGGCGAGGGGCCTGAGGTGTTTTGCAGGCTAGTCATGGCCCCAATCCAGAGGGCGGTCCTCGCTGGGGGGCAGGACTGGCTGGGGCAAAGGGCCTGAGGTGGTTTACAGGGTAGTCATGCTCCCAGTTTGGGTGGGGGTCCCTGCTGGGGGATGAGGCCGCTGAGCAAGGGGCCATGGTCATTCTGTTTGTTCTGCCATTTTGGTCACTGGGCTTTTACTATATAGGATAGTGAATAGGCTGTGCATTATATCCTTAGGACTTACTTATTTTATAATGAGAGGTTTTGACAACTTTCACCCCTTTTGCTCATCCCATCCTTGCCAACTCTAGCAACCACCAATTTGTTCTCTGTATACACAAAAATTCTCTGAATTATGATTTGAAATTATTTAAACTCGCTGTGCTTTCTCTATAAACATTCATTTGTTTCATAAAATTCATTGAGGTGACACTTTTAGTCACTGAAGATGAAATGTTGACAAGGAGAGAGATGACACTCAAGCCTCATGGGCATTTGTCAAGCACTTTGAGTACCGACAACTGAACATCTTTCTTTCTTTAAAGAATTCTCCATTTTTTTGAGTCTTGGTAAGAGTACACAGAGTTTCTTCTCCTAGAAGTACTAAGAATGTTCAATAGTTTTACAGCCTCCCTTGCAGCTACCCACAAGGCATGTACGTTAGGCTCTGCCAATCAGTAACACAAAAAAGAAAAGAAAAAGGAGGTCTCATTTTCTCTCTGGCATTGATGGTGGGAGTTAGGATTGAACTTCGTGCAGAAATAAAGACTGCACACTTGTCTGCAGTGCTAACAGTAGCACCTAATAGTACCTCGTGGCAGCCGGAATGGCTTCTCAGCAGAGTAGGAGAATTTAAGGGAATATTCCAAGGCCTTGAGCCTAACTTTGATCAGTTACCCCAAATCTTCCAAATAATTTTTTTTTTTTTGCTATTTTAATCCTGTAGGCTTCTGTTGTTTACAACAAAGAACCATGATTGATAACCAACTTCACAGCCAGCCAGTCATTCGGAGAAGCAACAATTAGAACAAGGAACACGTAAAGACCAATGGGACTCCAGAGTCGTCAGCAGGTTGATTGTACAGACACATTTCCCTATAAAAACTGAAAGTATTTATTGTGACTTTGAGTTTTCTCTAGTAAAAATATTTGCATTAGTCTTGTTAGGTTGCTATAACACCATGCCATAGACTGGTGGCTTACACAACAAACATTGATTTTTCACTGTTTTGGAAGTTGGAAAGTCCAAGATCCAGGTACTGGCAGTTTGGATTTCTGGTTTGAGCCCAGTTTCTGGCTTTAGAAAGTGGCATTTATACAGGGATGGGCAAAGGTAGGTTTATAGTTATGAGCACACAAAGCACGGCGTTAATAAAGCTATTGTAAAAATCATAAACTGCATGTCTTTTTCCACACGAATAACTCTACACCTACTTTTGCCCACTCCTGTGTATATTTTAGTCCTAAATGAAGAATGTGACATGTTTTTAATCAAATTGTCTAATTTGCTGCAGGCCCTATTTTCCATCAGGAAATCGTTGGACTGTATCCTGATGAAAAATCAAACAACTCCTATGATGTGCATTTGACTCTCTTTCTCCTAAACCTACAATTTTTACTCAAATGAACCTTCTTCTCATTATTGGCTACAAATGCAGCAGCCCTGGTTCTGCCCTCCATCCACAGAAATTGATACCCAGGGCATTTCTTGAGGTTGGGTTTGGTGTTCACACAGATCTTATTTTATGACAATGAACTTGTGTTGGTTCCTCCTACTCGGAGAGGCACCTATGGGTGGAAATGCTTGAAGTCCTTGTGTCCCATGTTTGTCCATCAGCCAGAGCACTTGCTCCAGGAAAGCTTTTTCTATCCCATCTCATCTCTCTTCTGACTTGATACGAGGGGTCAGTCATGGTCAGGTGAATCCAAATAACTACAGGCAAACAAGATCAAGGACTCTGAATTGGGATTCTTTCTGCATCTAGTCTTTATGATATTAAGATACAGGCACTGTATATAAGGACTCAATGATTTCTCCTGTCTTCATGTCTGAGATATAAAGAATATGACTAATTTAAAAAGCAAATTCAAATGCAGGTTCAAGTCCAGCATTGTCAACACTTTGTATAGTCCTGAAATAATTGAAAACCAGTATCCTATTTAATTAGTGGTCTACCAAGAGTGACCTTAATGTTGTAATTGAATAGGAAAGGGGTGAAAGAATAGAAATGTCATTGTACTTGGCCGGAACCGGTTTGGCTCAGTGGATAGAGCATTGGCCTGCAGACTGAAAGGTCCCAGGTTCGATTCCGGTCAAGGGCATGTACCTTGGTTATGGGCACATCCCCAGTGGGGATTGTACAGGAGGCAGCTGATCGAGGTTTCTGACTCTCTATCTCTCTCCCTTCCTCCCTGTAAAAAAATCAATAAAATATATTTAAAAAAAAAAGAAATGTCATTGTACCTGGTTACTTACTCCATACTTTTCTTTGCTTACAATGTAACAGTAACGGAATAGAACCCCCATTTTAATAATGAGGAAATACATGTCCAGAAAGATAACAGCAGAGACAGTTCCCACCTCTGACAGCAAGATGAGGCCGCTGTGTTGAGCTGTGGATTTGCAGTTGCCTCACTGCTCCGTTTCACAAAATGCCTGTGTCTGTTCACGGCTTCCCCTCAGAGATCATAAGTGTTTCCAGGCAGCCGCTCTGAATGAAAGACTTCCCAGAATGTGTACATTTTTCATAAGTGCATTAGTCAGGAGCTCCGAGGCATTATCCTCATATATATTTATGAGTAAAGATCACATAAGCTCAAGTTATGGGTCATTTTCCATTAAAATGTACCACAAAATACATTGCAGTGTGACCACCTGGTTTTCCATCTTACGTTGCTGCAAAGCTGAGCACAAAGCACAAAAAAGCACAACTTTTACGTCAAGGCATCTATTACCCTTGGGTTCAAAAAACCTTGACTAAAAGGAAAAAGTCATTTTTTGTTTCTCAGCTAAGTTCATTAAATAATGGGCTTCTTTACAAATAAATCAAATTCTAGGTATCTTTAGCAAACTTTTGGACTTAGGGTTTTATGTCACAATACAGTAACTTCCATTTTAGGGTACAATAATGAATAAATCACAAGATACTAACTCTTCCAGTGAAATTTATGTGGGCTGAAGAGTCTACCGTTGACTCCTTTTCAAAGATTTTGTGCATGTGTGTGTGGTTTTTTTTAAATATATTTTATTGATTTTTCATAGAGAGGAAGGGAGAGGGATAGAAAGTCAGAAACATCGATGAGAGAGAGACATTGATCAGCCGCCTCCTGCACGCCCCACACTGGAGATGTGCCCACAAGCAAGGTACATGCCCCCAACCGGAATCCAACCTGGGACCTTTCAGTCCAAAGGCCAACGCTCTATCCACTGAGCCAAACCGGTCTCGGCGCATGTGTGTGGTTTAATCCCCTCCTGCATTTCCAACCCCATTATCTCTCACCTAAATACTGCAACCACCTGGTGGATTTTTACGGCGGTGTATCATAAGCATCTAGCTTCTTCTCCTCACTGCTCCACAGTCATTCCCAGTTTAAAATCCCCCATGGGTTACTACCAATTTTCAGAAGTTCAAATGTATTAGTTTTCCTCTGAAGATCCTTTCTGATGTGTCCCTGTTTCACTGAAGTAAGCTTCTCTCCATTCCAAAACTCGGCATCTCCTGGCACATCTCCAGCCTTGGGTCATGCGTTCTCACTTCAGAGATGCCTTTCCTTACCTGTCTGCTTATCCAAGTCCAATTCTGGAATTGAAACCTCCATTTGGGTTTACTCCTTCAATGGAACATCTTTTGTGGCAATTAATTGTAACTTATCTTTCCATACATTTTCACACCATGAAAGCTCTGGTTTCTTGAACTCAGAGATCTTGTGTGATGTATTCCTTGTATTCTCAACACTTAGCATTGGTCTGAGATGTGGTAAGTATGAAATAAAGGACTGTTCAGTGGACGAATGAATGAACCAATGAATGAATGGAAGTGATGCAATGATAATAATCCAGACTCCTTGGTGGAAGTTGATATCCAAATACAGAGGTACCTCGAGATATGAGTTTAATTCGTTCCGTAACCTTGAGGTGTGGGAAACTATGAGATGCTCAAGTCTCGGTAAACTGGTGGGTCTTGTGCAGCTGGCCAATCTGTGCGATTACTCCTATCTCAAATGTTGCTCATATTTCAAAGCAAAAATCGCTCGCTCGACAGCTCGTATCTCAAAAATCTCATATGTTAGGGCACTCGTATCTCGAGGTACCACTGTATTTAAAATTCCCAGGGTCTGTAATGTCCAAAATGACCAAAGGCTCCACTGAACAGAAGTCAGTCCTGCATTCAGTGCTGGGTTGCCATGGTGACTGCCACTGCTGTGTGTGCAGTGACACAGCACTTACTCCTGAGGGGGCTGTGGATCAGGCCCGGAGAGAGGCCTGGAGAGAGAAGCAGGGTCTTATCCATAGCCTATGTGGCAGCTGTTGATCAGCCCTTGCTTCTCTCTTTCTCTTCAGGCCTGACCAGCAGGTGTGCCTCTCTCTCTCAGTCTCCTCATGGGCTGCTGATCAGCCCCGACTCTCTGATTAGGCCTGGAGATAGGGCCAGAGATGCTGACTAGCATAGAAACCAATCAATCAGAAACAAATCTGGGTGAACTATGAGGAGCCAATGGCTGCCTAGGAGATGGAGTTTTTGATGCTGATTGGCATAGAAACAAGCCAATCAGAACCTATTCTGGGTGAACTGCAAAGGCAGAACCTAAGTTGGGGGCTGAGGAGGGGTTTTAAGGGCAACAGCTGTTTGGTGTAAGGTGTAAGAAATCAGTTTGATTTTTTAATGCCTGGTTTGGCAGTATAGTGCATATGGCTGGCTATCAGTCCAGATTTAGGGATTTTGTATTTTTGACTACCTAGAGCATCTCCTTCAGATGAAAAAGGCTTCCTCCTCTCCCCATTTAAGTGATCCTATCCTATATAATTTATCTCTACTCATAAAAGTGTAATATGCTCATTAAACTGGTTGACCAGCAATCTTCTAGATGTCTGACTTTTTTTCTGGACAAAACTATGGTGGTTGGGGGCCAAGGCAGAGGCAGTTAGGAGCTATTAGGCTAGCAGGGGAGGGCAGTTGTGGGTGATCAGACATATGGGTTAGGGGCAATCAGGCAGGGAGGTAGAGGCAGTTAGGTGTGATCAGGCAGGCAGGCAGGTGAGAATTTAGGATCCAGCGGTTCCAGATTGTGAGAGGGATATCCAACTGCCGGTTTAGGCCTGATCCCACAGGGAATTGAGCATTTGCATTAGGCCCCTGTGGGATAGGGCCTAAACCAGAAATCAGATATCCCCCATAAGGTCCCTGATTAGAGAAGGTGCAAGATGGACTTTTATAAAGATACTAGTGGTCGGATTTCATGCACCGGGCCACTAGTGTCTTTATAAAAGTCAATTCATTTAGAGTGGTTGAGTCTATTTTTTATTTAGTTAGTTAGTTTTTGGTACAGCAACATCTAGCACAAAACATTAGGGGAAAAAGCTTTCCTATAGCTCATTTCTAATTCACCATCTTTTATGGTCTTATTTTTGAAGCCACAACATACATCTTTATTGGTAAAAAATAAACAAATACCTTCCCATTTTCTAATTCAAAACTTCCAGAGTTGAAGGGGAACTGAAGTTCATGAAGATAGTCAGAGGTAACGTTTAAATATTACTATGTGCCTGGCACTGTGCTATGTATTTCATAGGGGTTATCTCGTTTAAACCTCACAATGTCATATTATGCTAGATACTAGTCTTATTCCCACTTTACAAATGAAGGAGAAGAATAGAGCACCTAGGAACTAAATAACCACAGGAAGTTCAATGCAAATGCTCAATTCCCAGCTATTGTGTTACCTCGTTTTTGATGGAGCCACACACTGAATGAATAATGTCAACATTTCTCTTTCTTCTCCTGTTGCACGGTTAGCCTCTGTAAATCCCTGTACTTTCTGATCACAGATGTCAACTGCAAAGCTTATGCAATATGTAGTCTTCTTCAGCTAAAATCTCATTGACAAGCTTCTATCTCACCGTCTATTAAGTCAAGTAAAATCATTCCTAGATCAAATCTTTTACATTCATTTATATTCACCAGGCAAGACTAACCCCTTTTAGTGTGTCATGTGGACTTCGAAGTCCTGATTGGTTTACAAAATCATTTAGGACAGGGACAGTAATTTCTACAACATCTACTACTTTGTGTATTTACCGTTGCTTAAGATGCAGGCACTGTGTATAAGGTGCTCCATGATTTCTCCCGTCTTCATATCTGAGAGTTTCTGCCTCACTTCTGCTATCAAACTTTTTTGATGTGGCTAATTGAGTTCATCCCAATTGATGATTCAAAAAGCTTTCATTTTTAGATTGATGGCTGTCATATAAATATAGATTAAAATGAGCATAAATATGCAGGTGCCGATCTACAAAAACATCTGTGCCGTGAAGCAAACCACTTATAAAACATTAATAGAGAAAAAATTCTGGAAGGAGGGGAGAAGTGTTTACAATCCTAGGGTTTGATACAGAGACTGCCACTCTTCTAATTCCTTCATGTATAAAAGCTTCCTCTGTACCGGTAATCTCATTTTCTTTCGCTAAGAATAAGTAGGTAACAGTTATGCATCTCTTTGAGGCTCTACATTTCCAAAGAGAGAAAAATAAAGTAATATTTCCATAAGGTTAAAATATTAGCATAAAGCAATTTCAAGTGCTGGGTTTTATTATTATGGGTCTCCACTGCTAGCAGTCACAGAAAAGTGCTTCATAAACCAGATCCTTAAATGCTTCAAATACAAATAAAAGATATGATATGAATGCAAAATCAAATAACGGTCTACCATATCAATTTTAGGCTGATACTTATATAATCTTGTTAATGACTCCTGAAAGTAAACACGGTGTAAGCTGGTAAGGAAGTGATTTTTTTAAATGAAAATCTCTTTTTCTATTGTGAAAGTTTTATATGAGGCATGTATATCTCATTACTTCCCTGTAGAAGCACAATACTGAGTTTAAGTAGAGTCAAATTGCTTGCCTCATCAGTGAAAGGTAGGTGATTAGGGATAAAATAAAAATAAATTTTCACTTAGGACTGAATGGACTAGATAATCATTAAATGACTGCATTAGGGTAAGGAAAGGTTTTACTTCCATCTGTCCTTAGTTGGCTGATCAAGTTGACTGAACATAAAAGCTGAGTCACAAAGGCTTATGGGCCAAATAAAACATACTCTCAAAGTGAAATTTTTAAAATTTATCTTGTTCTCCTCTCAAACCCTCTTTCTCCCTCTCCTTGTCCTTATTGTGAGAATTGAAAATAAATTCAGGTAAAAAAAATACAATGTGAAGTAAAGAGGACTAAAATAATTTCATTTTCTGCTGTTTACTACGAAATGATAGAAATACAGTGGTAGCACTTGAATGTTTGATTTTAACAGAACTAAGGTAAAAAGTGTTATTAGCAGCCAATAGTGAGCTATTCTTGCAGAATTTACTTCACAAGGAGGAGTAATTGTTTAAAATTTGATATTAAAACATTTGTTGCCTGCTCTGACTGGTGTAGCTCAGTGGATAATAGAGTGTTGGCCTGTGGACTGAAAGGTCCCAGATTCAGTTGAAGTCAAGGGCATGTACCTTGGTTGCGGGCACATTCCCAGTGGGAAGTGTGAAGGAGGCAGCCGATTGATGCTTCTCTTTCATTGGTGTTTCTAACTCTCTATCTCTCCCCCTTTCTCTCTGTAAAAAATTAATAAAATATATGTTTTTTTAAAACATTTGTTTCCTGGCACCATTTCCATAGGAAAAAATGTTTATGTAACAATTAAAATTTTTATTTGCACTGTATATATTACAACTGGTAAGGCAAACACATGGCTCTGAATTCCATCACAATCCATGTCTTTCTGAAATTCACAGAAAATATCAATTAACAAGTTTCAGTGCCCAGTAAGACTTATATATTTCATTAATGTTTATTTCTTTGCATGTCTACTTACCAGTTGCATGCTTGGCCAAAAGAAATTTAGAGTATTTAAGCCACCACTTTATCTACTTAATAAAATCCCAAAATTGGTGATCAGGAAACAATAGCTTAAAATCACCCAGATATTTCTGATGTCAGTGATCCAAGGTCATATTTTCAGAAAAAAGGTGCTTTAAAGAATCATCACTTCATGGAAACTGAATTAATCATTTTGCTGAGTAGGTGTAATGATATTCATCTCTCAACTACCCATGGTCATTGGAGGGACAGTGACAAAGATTATCTAGAAGAGTAGGGAACGTAAGTATTGATCATTAGGTTTCCAATACATAATTCACTTTCCTCATTTTGCCTCATATAATTTCAACTGAAGTGATGTTCTTAGCACCATTGTTTTTTGAATATTTTATATTTTATTGATTTTTTACAGAGAGGAAAAGAGAGGAATAGAGAGTTAGAAACATCGATGAGAGAGTGACATGAATCAGACGCCTCCTGCATGCCCCTCCTGGGGATGTGCCCGCAACCAAGATACATGCCCTTGACCGGAATCGAACCTGGGACCTTTCATTCCACAGGCTGACGCTCTATCCACTGAGCCACACCGGTTTGGGCCTTAGCCCCACTGTTGGTATGCTATGAGGAAAGGTGGCCCAATGATATGCTGAATTACTGAGAACGGATCAAATGATGCTCCTCCATTAAAAGCTTTTGAAATGTGGTAGATTACTGATGAAATCATAATATCTAAGAGCAGGACTTTTGGCCTCCTTATGCTGATGTTGGATCATGCCATTTGAGTGAGATTTTCCAAAATGACAGGTGAGGGAAAAACAAATAATCTCGCAATTGATCAAAACCTCATCTAGTTAGGATCCTCGATCCACTCTCCAAACCCAAGAATGTAACAAAAAAAGCACAAAAATATAATTCAGACACGGATGAGCAAACACTCAAGGCACATAACAATGCCTCAGAAGAGCCGCTGTGAGTCTCATGCCCACCTTTCTCGAACCATCATCAAAATCATGAATTTTTCAACAGGCCTCCAAGACCAGCAGTTTTTATGTGCAGTGGGAAACTATTCGACTATTCACTGTTTAATTTTCAAGCAAGTGTTTTCTTCGCTTTGAACTTCTCCCGTGCCCCACATAGACACCGCTAATGTGCCTTTAAAAAAAAATCAGAATTTTAAAGAAGTAGTGCATGGAACTGTAAAAGCAGTTCATTAAATGTGCATCATTGATGTTGGTTTTTAATCTCGGCTCCCTTCTCCCCTCATTGGACACCACCCCGCTTTCATTAACACTCAGGGAGCTGAGTTACACGCATTAAGGAAAAGAAAGTTCCTCAGAGTAATGAAGCCCGAAGTAGATGACAGCATCATCGCTTCCTCCTCTTGCTTTTCACTTAAATTCTATACCACCCCGCCACCCCCCAAATAAGCCTTCTAGACACAGATACAGAAAGTCATTCTCTGTAGGTTATTACCGTGCCTGCTATTTCATTTTACAGAAAGCGCAAGGTACCGGGATGGATATTTTTGTAACGGGAGGAGCAATTTCAATGATTTTCTCCCACATCTGCTGACTTCCATAACTGGGAGTCTGTGGCATTCTGCCTATGAATTTGTGAGGGGCTGTTAAAGAGCTAACGGAAGAAGGTCCCTGCTGTGTGTGTGCTTACAGTCTAAAGAGACAAAGCAAATGACAAATACGCATAACAACTTGCATATGTAGAGCGTTTATGGTGAGCACATTGCTTTCCCAGTCCTTCTTTTCAGTCAATGCTCCAAACTACCGTAAAAGACATGCAACATGACATCATGACACCAGTGTTATGCGTGGACTAGCTGAGATTTACAGACATGTTTACGTTTCTGAGGGTAACATAGGAATCCACAATGATTTGAGGTAGAAATGGAGAAATAGGATTTGGCTAGTGAGAAGAAAAAATAAGGGTGAGAATGAAATCTAAAGTGAAATTATGGATAGGCTAGCTAGGGAGGGAGGATGTGAATGAATAAAGAATCAAAGATTTTACCTTTTAAAGTCCGAGCACCAGGATATTCAATAACATTTTATCCAGCGAGTTAGGAAAATGGTGGAAAGAAAGCAAGATAGGATTCAGAAGACCAGGGTTTGAAATCACTGGAGATAAAAGCACACAGAAGGTAGTTGCTTCGCATGAATTGAAGGAGGCATAAGTAAGGATCCTTATAATATGTTCCGGCTTAAAGGTTAATAAATTATGCCTCCACTTAGTAGTCAGTATCAACCATGACACCATAAGTTGCCTTATGTCTATTAACATTAGATGGATCCTGATTACCTGATGTTAGGATAAAGATTTTCTGAAATATCCTCAGGTGCTTAACACAGAAACTATGTCTAGTTATGATGGGGATAATAGCTCGCTTTTCCAAACCAGATAGGATACTGGTTGTACGGTTTTGCTCTTTCATTCAAGCTAATAATCCCGGGGAAGAAATGTTGCAATGAGTCTCGTATTCTCTTAATTGGGTTGGTCTTCAGGTCACGAGAAACGAATCGGGCTCCTGTGCTGATTGAACTTCGAAGCTCAAGGGCTGACTTCTAAGATCACTGAAGCAAAACCTGAGCTCATTTTTATATCTTTTTAACTTAATTGGGTGTGAGTTTTACATCGGGCAAGGCAAAATAATCTTTCAAAGGCTTATTTTTTTTGTGATAATTTGGCTAAATCTTTCTGTTTCATGCTTCAAAGTATTAGGACAATCTTTCAATGATGCTCCTAATTATGTTAGATTCTTGCGAGGCACAAAGTATGCTAACTATGGGAGCTACTTAGATTGTCATTTTATTTGTGTCAAACCAACTTCCTTGGTTTTGAAGACCTTTCTTCAGCATATTGAACAGAGAAAGTTTAAAAACACTTAACAAAATGGTTAGTAGAAATGAACAAAACCAGGACAAAATGGATTAAGGGTTTTCTTAAGTTTTATATTATTTTAATATAATATATGCTGATAATTTTATTTATTTTATCTAAAGATTCATTCACTGGAGAGGGGGTCCCTTAGCCCGGCCTGTCCCCTCTCACAGTCCAGAGCCCTCAGGGGGCAGGTCTCACGGCTGCCTGAGCCCATGGCTATATGAGCCCTGGGCCTTACAGCTGCTGTGACTTTGTCTGGATAGACATCCACCCTAATTAGCATATTACTCTTTTATTAGTATAAACTAGAGGTCAGTGCATGAAATTCATGCACAGGGAGGGGGGTGTTCCTCAGCTCAGCCTGCACCCTCTCCAATCTGGGACATCCCTCTCACAATCCAGGACTGCTGGCTCCCAACCGCTCACCTGCCTACCTGCCTGGTTGCCCCTAACCACTTTTGCCTGTCAGCCTGATCACCCCCTAACCACTCCCCTGCCAGCCTGATTCACACCTATCTGCTCCCCTACTAGCCCAATTGCCCCTAACTGCCTCCACGGCCAGCCTGGTCACCTCCAACTGCTCTCCCCTGCCAGCCTATCACCCTGACTGCCCTCCCCTGCAGGCCTGATTGCTCACAATTGCCTCCCTTGCAAGCCTGATCCCTCTCAACTGCCATCTTGTGTCTACATGGGGGTGGCCTGGTTGCCCACAATTGCCTCCCTTGCAAATCTGATCCCTCCCTTGCAGTCATCTTGTGGTGGCCATATTGTGTCCACATGGGGGTGGCCACCTTTGACCACATGGAGGCAGCCATCTTGTGGATTGGGGTGATGGTCAATTTGCATATTAGGCTTTTATTATATAGGATATTTTTATTGATTTTTAGAGGAAAAAGAAGGGAGAGGGAGAGAGAGACAGAAACCTCAATGTAAAAGAAACATCAAATGGCTGCTTCCTTGCAATCCCCGTAAGGGAGATAGAGCCAGCAACCCAAGAATGTGCCCTGACTGAGAATCAAACCTGCAACCTTTCAGTGCATGGGACAATACCCAACCAACTGAGCCACATGGCTAGGGTATGCTGATAATTTTAAAGAAAAATTTCATAGAATTGAACTTTTACTTATATGTAAATTAGATATCTACATAAGTAGCATTAACCTGTTTTGTGTTTTTTTTTCAATTCTAGGTTCAGGAAAGAGGATGACTCTTTAAAAAATAATAAGTATTGCTTAGGTTTCTTCTTACTTATGGCATTATCTAGGAATACCAAAAGGATACCTTTACTGGTATTTTGATTCTATTTGCTATGGGAAGAGAAAAGAGTATTCTGACCTGTATAGAGATATGGTTTATGTTCACAACTATCAAATTTATTTTCCTTCTGAATCATGTATTTCTCTGCTCCATTTGCAATGCAAAGTGAAGTTTTCCCGGTGCCTCATTAATTTAAATTATCAATCAAATATGCTTATGAGAACTAAGTAAAGAAATGTAATTTTCATCCTGACATGAGCTTCACTGGGCTTTTTGTCCCTAAGGAAAGATATATGCAGGTTTATCACCAGTGTTTTAAAATACAAGGGTCTTAAAATTTCGTGTTGACTGGATTCCTCTACACTTTCATGCTGTCATTGTGGTGGTTGGAAATTGCTTAAAACTGCTTTCATTTGTGTCATTTTTAATATGTTAGAAATAATAGAGTCATCAGTACGCTCTTTTTAGATGAAGGAGAACAAGAATATTCCCTGGAGATTTAAGGAGACACAGGCTTGAGGATCTCGATAGCTGCACACTCACCCAGATAATCGTCTTGTGAAATACTGCTCAGGGCTTAGGTGCTTGGAATAGCCCTTGGGAATTTGAAATAGCCATTCTGTGACTTCGGGGAACAACATTCCACCATCCTCTGATGGCCCAACTGTGACAGTGTGCATGTCCTTGTGGCATTTTCTGGGAAAAAGAAGTCCTGAAACAGCAAAACAATGACATCAACCATAGTTTCAGATAGCCAAGCTTCTCAGGCATTTGGGTCCTACTACTCTCCCCTTGCATGAATTTCGTGCACTGGGCCTCTAGTTTTAAATAAATTCTCACTTAGTTGTGAGGTCAGTAATTACTAAGGGCATTTTTTAATGGAGTCTGCCAAAGGCTTAGAAGCCTTACCTTGAGGACACTCAGTTGAAGAAAGGTGTGCAGTGAAGGTTTGTAGGACCTAGTCAGGATGCTGTGGTCTTCTAATAGCTACCACAGGACATGGAGACTTTACTGGGTTCATTCTTGAATATAGTTGATAAAAAAATGAGTCTTTTTACTCTCACAATTAGAACCGGGCAAGCAACTCCTGCTTTATAACTCAGTGATGATGCCACAATCCATGCAGATGGGTTTGGAGGAAGATTTCCAACCTACTACAATGGAAAATTCACATCAGATTTTGAAGTGGCATCCACATAAGTGAGGAGCCCATCTACCTGGTTTCTTGAGTGGTTTTCCACACCACCTAGAGGGCACTGAGTTTTCTTTTGTTGATATTTCATCTTGGGATTGAGGTCATCCAATCAAAAGTAGTGGAGCTACTCAGAAATGTTATGAGATGATTGCTCACAAACAACAAATGTGTTTAATTACTATGTTTTTGAAACTGGTAATGCTAATTTTCTTTCCAAAGCAAGTAAAGGAGGGTGAAAAATTCTTGACACTGGTTTCACAACGTTTTGGGTTTTGGTTTATTGTTGGCAATCATGTAGCAAAAAGAGCAGTCATAATGTAGTGTGGTAGAAAATAAGATGGGGAATGAAAAAGAAAGAAGCAAAATCTTGATATGTAGAGGGATTTTCAAATGTAGTTTTCTCTGTCAATGAAGCAAATACCCTAACACATGTCAGTATATTTTAATAGGGAACAGCTTTATAATTTTCACTTTTAACATCCTATAATTCTTTAATTCTCATAAGCTCTATAACTTAAGAACAGGAAATGCCCGAGAATCTTAATTTTTTTTAGAATCTTTCAAATATGTTGTGTGTGTTTGTGTACACTTAATTTACAAGTGTGCAACCTGAATAAAATATAGTATTTCAAAATGGTAGGAATCTTAAAAGAGGCCATCTTGTAAGAAGAAAGAGCAAAATTGTTGCTTCTTTGATGAAAGAAGCAGTAGGACCTTTCTAGTTATTGCTTCTGTTGATACTTAGGATGCTAAGCAATCATTATAATTTAAATGGAATTAGTCAATTCAATATAATGCTGGAATCCTGTATAAGACAGTGTAGTTGCCAGATACATTTTCATCTTAATTGGGAAAAATACTTATACTTTTTAAGGTGATAGAATTTACTCAAGGAAATTAAAATGTGAATGTTTTAATTTAGCTAATTCATTTTATTTTTTATTGATTTGGGAGACGGAGAGAGACAGTAACATCAATGATAAGAGGAAAATCATTGATCAGCTTCCTCTTGCAGACCCTACTAACTGGGGATCCAGTTAGAACTCAGGCATGTGCCCTGATTGGGAATTGAACTATGACCTCCTGGTTCATAGGTCAATGCTCAACCACAGACCCTTGCTGGCTAGGCTAGCTACCTAAGTTATCCTATATAATGAAAGACTAGTGACTGAAACAGTGAAATGACCGGAGACTAGAATAACCATGGCCTCTTGCCTGGCTGGCCCTGCCCTCAGGGGCAGTTAAGGGTGATCAGGCAGGCAAGCTAGTGGTAGGGTTGATCAGGCAGGCAAGCTAGTGTTTAGGGATGATCAGGCAGGCAGGCGAGTGGTTAGGGGTGATCAGGCAGGCAGGTGAGCAGTTAGGAGCCAGCAGTCCCAGATTGTAACAGGGATGCCAGACTGCTGATAAAAGGTCCCAGATTGGGAAAGGGTACAGGCTAAGCCAAGAGACTCTTCCCTTGCAAGAATTTCGTGCACTGGGCCTCTAGTTTTAAATAAATTCTCACTTATTACACCATCCACTTGTTCATGGAGGCTCGCCATTCCCTTATCCAAAGGAAAGAGGGGTGGGGAAGGGAGGAAAAGGGAGAGGAGAAAGGAATGAATTAAACAATAGAGGAGGAAGGAAGGAAGGGAGGAAGAAAGGGAGGAAGAAAGGAAGGGCAAATAAGAGAAGAGTAGAGGGAAGTAGGAAGAGAGAATGAAAGGACATAAAACTTAATATTTATTGCTTCCTTTTGGCAGGCAAATGTTTTATATCTTTTATTATAATTAATCATTGCAGCAACTCAATAAGACAGCCTTATTATCTCCTTCATTTATCACCTGTGAAAACTGAAGAACAGGAAGTATAAACAAAATTTTAGCTAGTAAGTGGAGCTAGTAATAGAACAATTTTACCTAGCTAAAGAATGTGTAGTGCTAATATTATGTTTATCACTGACAGAGTAAATATGGTTTAATACTTACTAAGTTGGGTAGTAGAAGTTTAATAAACTTAAGTCCTCATGCCTCATTTTTGCTTGAAGGATAATAAAGTCTTTGGTGACCTAAAAATGTATTGCATTTCAGAAAGAAGAGTGTAGCTGATGAAAAATGAATTAAAACATTGACAAATTGATTACACAAACTATCAATTCTACTGAAGTTTAGTATTTATCCCTTTATTTGTTCAGAACATCAGTCTTTTAAAAATTGGCACCAAGAGAAACAATTTTACATATATTCCATTAATATTTTCACTATTATTTCTCTTGGTTGCATCCCTATCATTTTTCTATCTTTTCTGGCTACTGTCTACTTGGGAATGGCCTAACCCCTCAGGTATTTTCCAGAGAGATTAAATGGCTCCTATTGACCCAGAGCCATTCACAAAAAGGACAGTTAGTAGCTGTTTGTAGCCAACACTCACAACTGGGATATAGGTGCGCTGGCAAACAAAACCTGTCCATTACCTTCTGATTCTAAAGTGGCCTCGGAAGTTTTGGCCTAAGAATTTACAGTTGGAAACAAATATACCAAATAAGGGATATTTTAGCTCTGCAGTTTTAACTTTACAAACAGCAGGAAAATCCACTCAATTAAAAAAAGAAAAAATGTGAAATATGGAAACTTACATTACACACTTGTGTTTGAAGGTGGATTTCTTACATTGTAAAAAAAGCAAGCCAAAACGTTTATTAAAAGTAATCTTTCGTGATAATTAGCTGCTTCTCAGTTTTTTCCCTCTTGTTTCTGTCGGATTTCATCAGTAACCTGTCACTAACCTTTTCATACCGGTAGTAACTTATAATCAGACTGAAGATTCAGCTCCACCCTTAGTCCCAGGAGAGTGATGAGTCCATTCAGACTAATGAATGTTCAGGGAGTTCTACTGATAACTCCATTTTCCACCTAAGAAATCTGCCCTGTTGCCATAAGAAAATAGCAATCACTTTTGCATGGTAGTGATCATCAATGGCGTGCTCCTACATGCGAGCTTCCTAGGAGCTTTTCGCTGCTGGTCTTTTTCAGTCTCATAATGTTATGACAGTTGAAACGAATTTTGCACATCACCCAATCACTCTCCCTATTGACAAATAAGAACATTGAAGCTTACAGAAATGTAATGAGTTCTCTAAATAATAAAAGCCAGTTAAGGGTGGAATAAGAACCAGGCATCAATTCTCCCCGGGAAGTAGCTGATTACACTTTCCACTGCACCACACATCTCTGCTATTGAATATAGACTAAATTCTAGATTCCTGTTATCTATCCGCTCACCCATCATCTATCTATTTTATTTATAGACCAGCTCGCTTCAGAAAGGCTGTAAATTGACTTGCAAAAAAAATAGACACAGCACAGTGAGATTTTAAACATTTAATTAGGAAGGGAAAAGAGCGTGAATTTTGGAAAAATAACCTGAAGCCGTGATTGAGGATAATGAACAAAATGTATGTTGGGGGACTTTTCCTTTGAATAAAGATGAGATGTGAATAAGAATCTGAGATTTCTACTCTGCAAAAGAAGAAACATGATTACATCAGGTAACTCAGGTAACTGAACCATTGGTTATATGGATTACAGTAGCCATGAAATCAGAATAACTCACAGATCTGAGTCACCATAAACTCTCAGTAACTTTGCATGGTGATAGAAGGATACTGGACTTATCATGGCGATCACACTGTAAGGTATAGAAATGTTGATTATTGTGTTGCATAGTGGAAACAAATATAATTGTGTATGGCAACTATACTACAATTAAAAAAATAGAATAAACCAGTTGCTCAAGAGAGCAGTCAATACTTTCTGACAAAATTGATAAATGGTTTTCTTGAAGAAAATGGCACCTCTCCAAAGAAATGAATTGCAAATAAAATCAGCTTTGTGCTGTCGCTGCTTTCTGACCATATGTTCTGTCAGAATGTAAAAAGAAACTAAGTAGAACATTTTGTTCATTATGGTTTTACAAAATTATAAATAGAACTTTTTTAATATTATACCTTAAAGCACAAATATAATTAAACTCCTGCCTGACTATAATTATATAAGTATATTTAAGGATATCATTTTATGTGAAATCACAGTAGTAGTAAAATTGCTGCCCTGTGATACCATTTCCCTACTGACGTTGGAAACTCTGTCATTTGAAGGTGAGAAGTCTAGGGTTTATGGGAGTTCTGAAGTTGTAAAGATCATCAAAACTCTCAAAAGATAGTGATTAAGCCTGTGGTCACAGATAGTAATCACCTAAATATTATGCACTTTAGAAATAAGGCTAATTGATTCATTTACACTCTCCTTCGTTTCTTTAATTATCTTTTGAGTATAGTTATTATGCCTCCATGAATGATTATAATGTTTATGGAAAGGAAAAGTCAGCGCCAACTAGATCCAGCCCATTTCTAGGTCAAGTTCACCAACGTTACCTAGACAGACAGAAGGTTGCCTATCTATTTATTGTGAAATGATCACTGGTTGATGAAAGCAAAACGCCTTTAACTTTGATCACTCAGAAGCTCAACATTATCATTTCCTCAAGAGATTGATCCCAGTCAGCCATGCTGTTACTTTTTTGTGTCTTAACTATGGTTTCCCAAAGGATCCAGATTCATATTTCATTTTGGTTTTTATAATTGTGTATATCTTGCCTCCTATTTCATTTCAACAGTCCATTTGGTCGGTCAGGTAAACAAATTTCCTGTCAACATTTTATCTCAGAGCTCCTGAAATGGACTACCCCATTCAAAAGACACTCATCCTAGACTCATAAATCATGGATCAGAAAATCAAATTCCATTTTTATATCCACTTGGTAGAAATCATTTTATTGTTCATGAGAGATGACATAAAGATAAGAGGATTTTTTTGGGTACCCTCAGCTGTCCATCGTCTTCCCAAGATTTTAATTTCTTTCGTATTTCCAGTTCAGTCTGGTAATAGAACGTCTTCCTCCATAAATCAGGAGACATGGGAGCTTCAGTGAGTTTGTTAGTTCTCAGAAGTTTACTCAGTGCACATCAGAGACTTACAGGAAGGAAACGGGTCGCCTGTTAACACATGCTTTGCCACTTCACCATTCCTCAGAAAATCAATAACCATAGCCCCCTCTTTCAGGAGAGACCAGAAACATGTTTTCTCTGCCTATCAGCTGGCCCTTTTAGTTTCTTGTGGCACAGGGAGCTCTCAGAAGCTCTGAACATACCCTCCTTGAAAATGGTTATACCTGTTGCTTTCCTTAGAGTGGTGCAGAATTTATAGTAATTCTTCTTTGAAGCGCCATGTTGTTTTTACATACTGATTTCTTGATGATGTTCTTGATATAGATTTACTTTTTTTATTTTTTTAAATATATTTTATTAATTTTTTACAGAGAGAAAGGGAGAGGGATAGAAAGTCAGAAACATCGATGAGAGAGAGACATCGATTAGCCACCTCCTGCATGCCCCACCTGGAGATGTGCCCGCAAGCAAGGTACATGCCCCCGACCGGAATTGAACCCGGGACCCTTCAGTCTGCAGGCCGACGCTCTATCCACTGAGCCAAACCGGTCTCGACTAGATTTACTTTTTTTTTTAATTGCCTCTTTTCAACATCCTCCTTGGATTATTATTTTTTCTTTCTAGCTAGCAATTTATAATTTTATTAATGAGTTAAAAAGAAGAGAAGTAGGCCTTGAACCTGTTCACCTTGCCCCCAAACAGATGGTGCATTCTGTTCTCATTGCACCAGTAATTGGGAAATATTTTGGTCAAGATGTCAAACAACACAGCATATAGCTACGTCTTATTAGAATAGTTATTTATGTTTCCATACCAACAACTAGGACTCAGATAAACTATAATCCCTGTGCCTACTCTGTACACACACACACACACACATACACACACATACACACACACACACAATTCTTATCTCCTATTTTTAAAACCTAGAAAATCATTAAAAGTTCACAGGGAAAACCATCTATTTTTTATTTTAATTTAATTAATTTATTTTATCTTATTTTATTTGAGAGAGAGAGAGAGATTTGTTGTTCCACTTATTTATGCATTCATTGGTTGCTTCTTCTTTGTATGTGCCCTGACCTGGGATCAAACCAGAAACATTGACATATCAGAATGATGCTCTAACCAATCGAGCTACCTTGTCCAGGGCCACAGACCACCGATTTTTAACATTTCTAATGTTGCATTGTAGTTGCATAAACCAGAGAACATTCCATGATGTTAAATCATCTTAGTCTCTTTCTGATGAATCTCTGCTATCGAGAAAAAAAAAATGTGAACAATGTCAGCCTAGCTCTTTTCTGCAGTCTTTGAGTATTCAATGATCTATGAACCAAGTATCTAAAGTCACAATCACATTTCTGCATCTTCTGTGTCATAGAATCCTTGGGCTTATAATAATATAATACAAGTCTACTAATGTTAAAACATGAGATTCATGGGCACATATCCAAACCATAGTTTAGTTATTGTATCAGGTAGGATCCTCGTAAGAAAAGATGTCACACTGCAACTGGGTCATTTGAAAATATATATATATTTATTTTTTATCGAATTTGTTGGAATGACAATGGTTAATAAACACAGGTTTCAAATGTGCCACTCAAGAAAACATCACCTGCATACTGCATTGCTAGCTTAACCCCCAAAGTCAAGTCTCTTTTTGTCCCCATTTATTTCCCCTTTGCCCACTTCTACCACCTTCACCCTCTTTTCTCCTGGTTATTACCATACTGTTGTCTGTGTCTATGTTTCATAGATTAGATATAGATATAGATATAGATATAGATATAGATAGATAGATAGATAGATAGATAGATAGATAGATAGATAGATGGTGGTTTCATATATACATGGTGATTTATGAAGGTGTAGATAGGATTTAGGGTATTTATTAAAGGCTGGTGTTGAAACTGAAGCTAACAACTGAGAGAGGTCTCTCAGAAGGGGAAGGAAGTGGGAAGAGGTGATGAACTTGCAAAGGGCATTTGTATGGAGCCGGCCTCTAGCCTCCAGTACAGGGGGGCAGCTAATATTCAGGGAAGAAGCCTGGAAATACATAAGCAAACCTCACTCTCTATCTGTGCTTCCCACTGGCTGGATCCAACCTGAATCCAGCGGACAGGGACCCTACGGTCTAGGTCAGCATCCCGGGGCATAGGGTAGGAAAAGATTCAAATGTGGAACGTGAGGGAATAAATGGAAAATATTCAGCAGAGTCACTACATTTGAAAGTGCTAATCGGGTGAGGTCACAGGGCAGACATAACAAGGCATTTCCTAGTCCACAGCAGAAAAGCTGAGCCCTGGAATGGCATTCTGGAAGTGAAATGATACAGATAGTCTTGCTGGGATTCAACTTGCACAGTCTGGCATCCGACCTTTACATCAATTTCTAAGCTAATTTGTCTTTGTATCTCTCCTGTGTCCTTAGACAGTCATTTGCATAGTAAATTCTCAGTAAATGCATGTGGATTCTCAGTAAGTTCATCTGAATAACTTTCCTCTGATGTTTGTCTTATATGAGTTTCCATCAGCAATGCTTCAAAATACCCAGACCAGCCATGTATCTGCATGTGATTGTAGGCCAGATTTGGGCGAATACTCCAGAATGCTGTAGTTCAAGGCAGCATGATCAAAAGAAGCAAGGACAGCTGAAACCGGTTTGGCTCAGTGGATAGAGCATCGGCCTGCGGACTGAAGGGTCTCAGGTTCGATTCTGGTCAAGGGCATGTACCTTGGTTGCGGGCACATCCCCAGTAGGCGGCTGATAGATGTCTCTCTCTGATAGATGTTTCTAACTTTCTATCCTTCTCCTTCCTCTCTGTAAAAAATCAATAAAATATATTAAAAAAAAAAAAAAAGAAGAAGCAAGGACAGCAGAAAAGCACCTGTCAGGTGAATCTATTTAGGAAAGTCTCTTGGACTGCTCTGTAGTTCCACTGTGACTGGGCCTCAGAGAGTTAAAAATCGCACGAATGGAAATGTTCAGCAGAAATTCAGAAACTCCTTTTTCTCATTTTCACTATGAGAAGGGGAAAAGAGGGATGCCAGCCAGTTTCAGGGGAAAATAGATGCAAGAACATTTTTTTCTGCCCACGAAGATGAATGGCCTGTAGCGATTGCCATTTGAAAATGGCAGTCTCACATTGTAAGCATCAGTGAGATATTTTTAAAGGCAGGTAGGTCCTGTTCAGATGGAAATGCACATGCTTCACTGTTCTACAGAATATCTGTATGTAGATTGCATCCAAGAAAAGGGTTTATTTCTTTTTTTCCCTCTAAAATTTTAGTATCTCAGGGAAAAAAAATCTGTACAGAGTAGGCAATGAATGCTCTACTTGAGTATGCAGTTGTATTACTTTTTTTAGGCACAAAAGTAAACCCTTTAAGTCCTAGCATCTAATTAAGATAAAGATTCCCCCAGCATGCAATTTTGCCTCCTTAACATCTTTTATGGCGCAGTCACTCCGATTCGCAAAGCATCCTCCATGTTGGTCACTGACCCGGAAAGTACAAATGAGAGCTGGTAAAAGGATAGCAATGTGCCTTCCGAATAACTCACTGTGAAATGCCTCAAACTCCAAAGGCATCTGAATAAAAATTCACCCCCCAATTCCATTCCTCTAGAGAAACATGAGAGAGGTACAGGGAGGAAATTGGAATTACACAGCTCCTCCTGCAATAATCTAAAAATATTTTGAGCTTCATTTAAAACATTTCGATGTGGTATCTTGCTGTTTTGGAGCCAGAAAAAAAAGAAAAAAAAAAGCAAAATCCTAATAGTTTAACCCAATTAATGATAAACATTTCTCTACTTCACACGTTGCTACTAGTGAGTGTCATTTATCTCAACATCATTTTAAAAGCTCTTTTCATTTATTTTATGTTTTCTTAATATATTTTTATGGATTTCAGAGAGGAAAAGAGAGGGGGAGAGAGATGAAACATCAGTGATGAGAGAGAATCATTGATCAACTGCCTTCTGCACGCCCCCAACTGGGGATAAAGCTGCAAACTAAGCATGTGGCCCCCATAAGTGGAATCAAAGCTGGGACCCTTCAGTCCTCAGGCTGATGCTCTATCCACTGAGAAGCTCTCTTCATTTAAAGCAATATACCAAAGTAATTTTAAATAGTTTTATGATACAATTATGATATCTATTTTTTAAAAAAAATCTTATTGTTGAGAGTATTGCAGATGCCCCTTATTTCCACCTCCCTTACCTCCCTCCACCTGATTCCAGCCCCATCCCAGGCCGTCACCAACCTATTGTGTCCACAGGTAATGCATATACACATATGTTCTTCGGTGAATCATTTCCTGCCCTCTCCTCCCCTCAGATTTGTTCATCAGATTAATTTGTTCATTAGATTCCTTGTTCGTTTATTTTGATTTTTAAATTCAGCTGTTGATAGATATGTGTTTTTGCCATTTTAGTGTTCATATTTGTATCTTTTTTTTTTCTCCTTCTTCTTGTTAAAGAGTACCCTTCAACATTTCAGGTAATACTCTTTTGGTGGTAATGATTTCCTTTAGCTTTTTCTTGTCTGTGAAGCTCTTTACCTGACCTTCAATTATAAATGATAGCCTTGCTGGGTAGAGTAATATTGGTTGTCGGTCTTTTGCTATTCAGCACTTTGAATATTTCTTGCCACCCCCTTCTGGTCTGCAAAGTTTCTGTTGAAAAGTCAGCTGAAAGTCGTATATGATATATATTTTTAAAAATAAAGTTCTTGTCATTTTGCATCAACTTCAGACTTCTTGACAATACCTCCTGTAATATACATTTTTGTCTAGCTTGTGACATAAATAATGTTAGCATGATCTGTGAATGAATCTGTTTGTTTCTGACCATTTTTTAAAATTATAGTTTTATTTTTTTGTTTTTGTTTTTCTTAAGAGGGGGTTGCATGTATAGTAATTTCCTGGGACTGCCCTAGCAAAGTATTGTAAACCTGATGGCTTAAACAATAAAATTTAAAAAAAAATTTTTTTCAATTATAGTTGACATACAATATTATATTAGTTTCAGGTGTACAACCCAGTGATTAGACATTTATATAACTTACAAAGTGACTATCCAGATAAATCTAGTATCAATCTGACACCATACAAACTTACTAAAATATTATTGATTATATTCCCTATACTATACTTTACATCCCCATGACTAGTCTGTAACTACCAATTTGTACTTCTTAATCCCTTCAGCTTTTCCATCCCTTCTCCCAACCCCCTCCCATCTGGCAACCATCAGATGCTCTCTCCATCTCTGAGTCTGTTTCTACTCTGCATGTTCCTTTGTTATTGTTTTTTCAGCTCCCACATAAAAGTGAAATTATATGGCATTTGTCCTTCTCTGTCTGACCTATAATGGAATGTGACTCAACCATAAAAAAGATTAAAATCTTGCCATCTGACACAGCATGGGTGGACCTAGCAGACGTTGTGCCGAGTAAACAATAGAAATGTATTGTTTCCCAATGAGCTCTGGAGGCTAGAAGTCCAAGGTCAAGGTGTCTGCAGAGCTGGTTCCTCTGGAGGACTGTGAAGAAGATTCCTCTCTCTGGCTTTCAGGTGGTCTGCCAGCAATCCAGCACTTCTTGACCTATAGATGAATCTCATCAATTTCTGCCTCCATTTTCACATAGCATTCTTCCTGTGTGTCTGTGTCCAAATTCTCCTTTGTATGAGAGCATCAGTCACATTGGATTGTAGGCCTATTCTGACTTCAATATGAACTCATCTTAACTAATTACATCTGCAATAACCCCATTTTCAAATGAGGTCACATCAAAGATGTTAGAGGTTAGTATTTCAAGTTATGAATTTTGGGAAGGGCAGATATAATTCATCCTATGACAGCAGGTTTGAGCAATAATTTTAGGGTTTTTTTTTCTCCTTTTTGTGCCCCAGTTGCTATACTTTCAATTACTTCCAAGTTTATTAATGAACTCCTACAATGTCTTCTGCTTTTAAACCCATTCAATGAGTTATTTCTTATTCTTTGCTTTAGGTGTTCTTTATTTTACTCTTCTACTTCTTTTCTCGTTAGTTTTATTTCCCTTTAAATACTGTATTGTGAGTTAGGGTCAAGATCATTTTTTTTTCATATGAATATCCAAAGAGCTTAGTCTATTTATTAAGAAACACTCATCTTTTATTAGTGAACTGCTATTTTTAAGACATTTTGCACATTACTATTTAAATTTATTCTTACATATGTGATGTTTTTGATGTTCTTATAAAGAATATTTTTCTTGCCAGCTTTTTCTCCTATTTCATTTCCTGCTTGTATATAAACAAACTTATAATCATCAATACAATGATGTTATTTAAATCATTATTTAACTTAAGTGTTTTTAAATGAAGTAACTTTTTTTCTTGAACATAATCATCTCGTTCTACAAATAATGAAATCTTTATTTCCCCCTCAGCTATCCTTCTATTTTAATTTATTTTTTATCTTATTGCTTGGGGACCAAATTAAAATACTGAATTTTAAAAAAGTGTCATCATTTTGTTTATAACCTTAAGATAATATTTTCAATATTTCACCACAACATATAAATTTTCTTAAAGGTTTTTTTTAAATATTATTTGTCAGATGAAGAAAATTCCTTTCTATTTCTAATTCTCAAGGAGTTTTTGTTTGTTTTGTTGTTTATTTTAATCATTTCATAAATGAGTGTTGAATTTAACTAAGTGCTTTTTCTTATCTAACAACATGATCATATGACCTTTACCCTTTATAACCTAGCAGATTATGCTGATTTTTTAAATAAAACTTATTGATTTCAGAACAAAGGGAGAGGGAGAAAGAGATAGAAACATCAATGATGAAAGAGAATTATTGGTCCTAACTGATTTGGTTCAGTGGATAGAGTGTCAGCCTACAGACTGAAAGGTTGCAGGTTCAATTCCAGTCAAGAGCACATCCCCAATAGGAGGTGCGCAGGAGGCAGCTGATTGATGTTTCTCTCTCATTGATGTTTCTAACTCTATCTCTCTCTCTTCCTCTCAGTAAAAAAACTAATAAAATATATTATAAAAAAGAAAGAAAGAAAAAGAATCATTCATCTGCTGCTTCCTGCATGGCCCCTACTGGGGATGGAATGCACTACCCAGGCATGTGACCTGACCAGGAATCGAACCCTGACCTCCTGGTTCCTAGGTCAATGCTCAACCACTGAGCCATACCTGCCAGGCCTGATATTTTTTTAAATCTGTATTTACCTACCTGAAGTAATCCCCACTCAGTCTTATAGGTAAAACTTTCTCATATTTATAGAAGCATCTTCTCAGAGAAATTTATTATAAACACATGTTGGAGTTTTTCTGGAAATTTGTCCCCCAAAAAAGGAGCTTATGTCATGACAATTCAAATAATTCCTCAGGGAGGGACAGTCTAGGGAGGAGAGTAGCTGTACTGTAGTCACTAAATTGGATGGAATATAATGCAATGGTTGGTTAAATATTATAGGCTCTTTGTGAGATTGGTTAAATGACATTAGGCTCTTTCTGAGGTTGAACACTATTAGAATTTTAGGAGGGGCTCGTAAATTTATTAATTTCTATTAGAGAATTGGAGAATTTTATCAAGAATGGCAATTACTTCCAGTAGGAACACCTGATCACATTAGACCATCACATTCTTCCAGGTTTTGAACAATTCTTTTTTAAATCAAAAAAAGGCTCTGTTTATTAATTAAGGGGGTTGTGCAAAACTATGAGATGTGCCTGAGATTTCATCCAGTTGTAGAACAAAAAAACTAGTTCACAGCAGAAATGTAAAAGGATAGTAGTAAAAAGAACACATATGTTATTTGCTGGAACCCTATTGAGTCCTGCTAATCGCTACACCATGGTACATACCCTTAGATCCACCACTCATTTTTCTAGTTATTTCATATAAGAGGATAACCACGGAGGGATCACACATAGCTGTTATGATTTTCATTTTAGCATGACTTACCCCCAAAATAAGTAAAAAAATGAGAGAAGGTAGGTAGTGGGTAGAAAAAAAAAACTTCAATGGTTATCAACAAAGGAATGATTATAGAATCAGGATCTATCAGTAAAACTAATTAATTCTCAGCAGCCATTCAAATGACGATTATAGAATGTTTTCATTAATATTAATACTAATACATGGCTAAATTAACATCAAAAGAGCAGATTATGGTATAGTCTATTCTCATTAACAATAATGTGTGCATAACTACTGTATATAAAAATCACATATGTGATCATGTGGAAAGACTATGTTAACTTATTTCAGGAATGGTAGACTGTTTTTATTTTCTTCTTTTTATTTTTAATGTTTTTCTTAAATATTATTAGCTTTTATAGTAAGACAAAATGTTATGAGAATCTACTTTGTTGTAGTCAAACACAACCCTCCCATATCCTATATGATAAAAGCCCAGCAACCAAACAATGGAACAACCAGAATGACTGGTCAACCAATCACACACTGACCACTAGGGGGCAGATGCTCAATGTAGGAACTGCCCCGTGGTGGTCAGTGTGCTCCCACAGGAGTGCCACCAGGCTGTCAGGATGAGTGGCACTCCCATGGTGGCCGATCCCCGCAGGCCACGCCCCTGCCAGTGCACTCCTGCCATCCCAGGCCTTTAGTTATCTTATAAAAACTTCTAAAGCCGTATTTAAAAAGAAGATTTTCTCCATGTGAAGTCATTCTTTAACGTGCTTTATTGACTATATGTTAAAAGGCCAAGCCGAGACTGGTTTGGCTCAGTGGATAGAGCGTTGGCTTGCAGACTGAAAGGTCCCGGGTTCGATTCCGGTTGGGGGCATGTACCTTGCTTGTGGGCACATCTCCACAGTGGGGCATGCAGGAGGCGATTGATCGATGTCTCTCTCTTCTCGATGTTTTGACTTTCTATCCCTCTCCCTTCCTCGCTGTAAAAAATCAATAAAATATATTTTTTAAAAAAAAGGCCAAGAAGAGGTTCTCCATTGAATTTCTGTCTTGTTTCCTCTGCCACCTTACTGAGATTAGAGCTTAGTGTGTTTGTATTCTGATCATGCCTGCCACAAGTAGAACACATTACTTCAATCACTTCTCGGCCTTTTGGCTAAGATCAAGTGTAGAACACATTACTTCGCCATACCCATGGCATCTTCTGTGCCAATCCACTGTCAAGTAACCCACCCAATGCAATGTATCCAGTGCTCCTTCCAGTTGCTGGAAGTTCTGGAATCTTGAAGTCCCTGGATACTTTGTGATTCCATCAAGCATTAGAATTTGCCTGCACAAAAGGGACCGGCATAAGAATGTAGTGGCCTGAGCGTCATGTAGTCATGTGTGGCAACAGTCTTGAAAGCAGAGTGACAATTAGGTCAGTGCTGGAGTGAGTAAAGCAGATTCCCATTATAAGTCTGAAGAAAGCCAGAACACAGCAGCCAGCTCCCATCTGCAGGCGCAGCCTCTACAGAAGCCAGGAATGAGTCCAGGGCACCAGATGTCATCAGCTTCTTTCACTTCATTCGGCAGAACTCCGATTGAAAAAATTACTGCTGAGTATTCCAAGCTCAGTGTGTGTCCTATTGATTTTTGTGATCATTGCATATAATGTCTCAGAGATCGTAGATAGCTAAGAGAAAGAGTTGATTTCTTCCCCCTATTGAAGGTGGAAATCAATTCCCAATTGTCTCTTGTTCATAAATGACATATTAAATTTAGTAATATGCCTCCTGACTGTTTAGCCAATATTGTCAGCGATAAAGTAAATTAACATAAAATTTTCTTTCTAGATATTCCAAAATACTTCAACACCATATACCAAGACTTGTCTTCAAATGACAAGATATTTATGGAATGTGTGAATGAAACCCCAAATATCCAGTTCTCCAAGGGAATGCATTATATTAAATAAGAAATGATCCAAATGATTAGGATATTACCCTTCATGTACTTAATTTTTCTTTGACAGCTTTTAACGGTGATTGTGTATTTCTCTGGCTTTTTAAGCCACCATATTAACTATTATGTAAAAATTACTGATATATAGACACACTTTTATAATGTTCTAGAGATGTAGAAATTTAGGCCATTGGATAGAATACATATTGACCCCTGGACACCTGCTTTATTGGAGGAAATGTTTGATTGCATTGTTCCTGTTTATTATTTGTACCTTTCTTTTAAATGTGCAGAACTAGATCTGAATAATCTCCATAGTATGGATAGTTTTCTGAATATAAACACAAAATTTCAGAAAATTATCTCTATGACTGCTCCAATTAATGATCTTTGTAGTATTATAGTTTTCACCATAGTTTTAAATATATTTATCATTGAAACAATGTACCCTGGCCTCTTACTTATTAGTTTGATCTCATCTTCTTTGTCATTCGTGTCATCTGTAGAGAGCTAACAGAGGGAAAGGTATTTGGACAGAGAAGGTAAGTTAAGCTTTAGGAGACTTGGGAGAATCAGAATGGCGGATTTTGAGGATAGCAGCATATGTGCAGAAAAAAATACACGGAAAATTGATGCAGTACATACAAAGCTAATTCAGTTAGAAGGAAAGTTGATTGTTTGGGACAGAATTCTGGGCAAAGCCTGTGATAAGAAGATGCCCAACCATGAAAATGGATGAAGGAAAAACCAGAAGTGGAGACCTCCTATAAATCCTGAGGTAGAGTTATTTTATGAAATCAATAAGCATGTGGTTGATGAAGTTTCACTCTAAAACAGTTCACATTTCCCCCACTTTTTCATAAAAATGTTTTAAAGTTGCCTGGCCAGTGTAGCTAAATGGTTGATCGTTGACCTATGAACAAGTCATGATTTGATTCCCAGTCAGGGCACACACCCACATTCCAGGCTTAATCCCCAATGTGGGTTGTGCAGGAGGCAGCCAATCAATGATTCTCTCTCATCATTTATGTTTCTCTCTCTTCCTCTACAAAATCAATAAAAATATATTTTTTTAAATGCCCTAAAGTCATTTTAATTGCATTTATTGAGATGGCATTGGTTAACAAAACCATCCAGGTTTCAAGTGTGCAAATCAAAACATCATCTGCCTACTGCATCGTGTGCTCAACAACCCAAGGTCAAGTCTCTTTCCATCCTCATTTATCCCCCCACCGCCCACTTCTGCCTCCCCCACCCCCCTTTCCCTCTGGCTAAAGTCATGTTAATTTTCCTGAAGAAATATAGTGCTTAGCTGACTCTTCATATGTATCTCCCACAGCACGTACCCTGCCATATTACAAGTAGAAAGGACATGATCTGTTCTCCCAACACAGTCTTGTGCTTGTTTGTTTTGATATATTTTACTACTTTTGTGTTGGTTAGTGAGGTAAAACTTAAATTACTTGTTCTCCTAATACCTATCCAATCCCCGACATCTGAGAGAAAATTATATGTGCTCTCACTCGGCACGTACATTTTTTCTAGGAATAAGAAAAGAAACTAAGCATATGATGTATATATTCAACTGAACACCAGAATCAAACATTTTAAAGAGACCTTTCAAGAAAGAGATGGGAAGAATTCACCAAGTATTTGGCAGAGAGCTGATGAGTATTTGTTCAATGACCCTGCGGGTCCCCTCCCTCCACCATCTTCCAGGCACGCTGCAGTGTGCTGGGGAAGAAGGACAGTGAGCACACAAGCGTAGCATCCTGTAGCTCACAGTTTGGAAAAGACATAGATAAGAGAGCGAGTCATTACCACAGTGGCCAGCATTCTAAGATGCATACAGGATGCTGTGAGAACCTAGAGGAGAAAATGCCCCAAGTGATATTTTTGTATTCATCCAATTTCCAGCCTTAAAAGAACAATGATTTAAAAATGAACACTTCACGCTGAAACCGGTTTGGCTCAGTGGATAGAGCATCGGCCTGCGGACTGAAAGGTCCCAGGTTTGATTCCGGTCAAGGGCATGTATCTTGGTTGCAGGCGCATCCCCAGTAGGGGGCGTGCAGGAGGCACGTAATGGGTGTCTCTCTCTCACAGATGTTTCTAATTCTCTATCCCTCTCGCTTCCTCTCTGTAAAAAAATCAATAAAATATATATTTAAAAAATAAATAAATAAAAATGAACACTTCATAAATTAAAATGAGACACTCTACTGAAACTCCCAACTGAGGAAACAGATTTTGGTCTTTCTCCACTTGGTCATTAGTGTCTACATTAAGAAACATTTTCATTTGGTCGGGTAGGTTTAGATGTGCCTTTTTCTCTCATCTTTCCTACATAATGCAATTCGGGTTGCAGTAACATTTAGAACGAGAAATGGTATTTGTTTATGGAAGCAAATAACAGGACATCTGTTATTGTTGCAAATTTTAGGAGGTAGAATACTATTGAGAAAATGTAAGTCAGTGTATGCTCCAGTTCTTGCAAATCAACAGAGATCGTGTTTAAATATTATATATGCAGCATCACCACATCAAAAAAACACAGAAAGATAATTTTCCAACTTCTCGTGCTTTTTCTTCTTTTACCCATGGGCAGAGCCAGGAAGAAAAGCCTTTTTTTTTTTTATGCACAGTCTCCTTACAATGTGTAAATGCATCCTTTTCTTGGAAAATGGCAACGCTTTATTTCCATGTTTTCTACTTTATTATGGGAAAAATGGCTGTGCTACAGATTTACATGCCCTGCTCTGCCACCCTATGCATATTCAACAAGGAATAAGAAGGTTTAAGAGAAGGAGAGGCAACCTTAACTCCTGGGAAGTCAAAATCAGAAGAGTGTTGCTAACATCAATTTCATTTGGATTCATAAAGGCAGTCTCCATAGCAACATCATTTTCACAAGACACAGAAATGCTGCATTTTATTTTCTTTTTCAGTGGAAAAACAGAGGGTAAGATGATCATTTTTCCCCTTATCCCATTTTGTCCTCTAGCCTCACACAGGGCCCGATTGCATTCGGAAGGAGCTTTATGGACATAAAAGATATTTAAGTGGAATAATATTCCTATCTGAGTTTCTTATAGAAACATACATTGTTAGAGGATTTGGGACTGATCTGCATTAAACGACTCGTGAAATTAGAAACATATTATGTGACTCTAACTCTGAGAACTTGGGGGCTTGATACCTCAACATGAATGTAAATCTAACAAAAGAACTCTTTTAAAAGTCCCATAAAATCTAATTTGTATGATCAAACAGCTTCGAAAATCATCTGGCCTCTCTCTGTGTTTTCACACTTGTGTTGAGGATTTGGAAGGAGAATGATTATAGTTTTACTAATTTTTTCATTAATGAAATGAATTTATATTAATCCTTCAGATGTTGCTGCTTTTAAAAAGTATTTTTTTCTTCATAAAAGATGATGGTGCTGAGACTGGTTTGGCTCAGTGGATAGAGCCTGCGGACTGAGAGGTCCCAGGTTCGATTCCAGTTGGGGCCATGTACCTGGGTTGCGGGCACATCTCCACTGTGGGGAGTGCAGGAGGCGGCTGATCGATGTTTCTGACTTTCTATCTCTCTCCCTTCCTCTCTGTAAAAAATCAAAATATATTTAAAAAAAAAAGATGATGGTGAAAGAAGATATGTAGGGGATAATTGATGAGAATTCTTTACTCACTAGGTTATTTAAAGAATTATTGTTAGAATTGATTTTTTCAATTCCTTTCTCAGTATTCAAATACTGAATAATCTAACACGTGTTGTTGTAATGCTAAACTACATTTTAATATTATAATTGTATTACAATTCTATAAATTCTTAAAGCTTTGGGGAGGGGAAATTCGAAGATAAATGTTGGCCCAGGAACCTGGAATAACTTCATTAGGAATAAATACCTATTTGCTCAGTAAACTAGAATAAATCTCTTTGGAGATTTCATGGTCCATTGCCCACATTTGCATAATGAGGTGAGAGATTTTCTGATGTTTTTAAATCCATCACATCTTGGGTCTGGCAAACCAGAGTGATGTTAATGAAAATAGTTTGTTCTGTCATTAAAGAAGTAATTTTTTCATAATACATCCATTCTATACTGGAGGTTTATAAAATTACTTTGTATCCATTAAAATTATAAGAGGCAGAAGAAAAAGCATAGAATTCAAATATATACATAGCATAAACCTTAACAGTCCCCTCGATACAAATGGTTTTATTCCTTTTTGCTTTTGCTTGGTAATGATGGAATTAATGCTGTGAAAAGAAAATTACGGAATAGCCAGAGAAAGGTATTTTTATAATTTTTACTCAAATTATATAACTTCTAGACAAAAAGAAAGCTTTATGGGTAAGGTTTACGTTTTCTAAAAAGAGACAAATCTTCTTGTCCACAAAGAACATTTGGTGGATGGAAAAAAAACCGGGGTCAAGATATAGCCAACTCTCATAAGACAAAAATGACTAAAAACTCTAACAAAAATGACTAAAAACTCTAAACAAAAATGGAACCATTAGAGTACATTAGTCCTTAAAGAACAATCGGTTTTAAAGATTATAAAAAATATACTAAACAAACATATCAATATCTAATTTTGATGTTATCCTCATTTGAATATAGAATGGTTATAAATGGTAATACGTATTATACTACAGACCAAAAGCCATCAAATATAGCTTATCATAATATGTTATTAAATAAATGGAGCCTGCTAATTGCTACATCATTAAAGTATAATTTACCAATATTTTAGAATATTCCGTTAGCTTAATAATTCTGTTTTCTTTTCCTTTATAAATGTTTACTATTTAAAATCCTCTAAGCACATATTTATCTTTTATGTTTTTGAATCAAATAAAAACTTTTATTGATATTTTACAGAGAGGAAAGGAGAGGAATAAAGAGTTAGAAACTTTGATGAGAGAGAAACATCAATCAGCTGCCTCTTGCACACCCCTTACTGAGGATGTGCCCATAACCAAGGTAGTACATGCCCTTGACCAGAATCAAACTTGGGACCTTTCAGTCCACAGGCCAACACTCTATCTACTGAGCCAAACCAATCTCGGCAATAAAAACTTTTTTTTATATCAAGCAAAAGCTTTTTATTTCATTTACTTTTCTCCACTGATATTTCTCACCTTATCCTTTTGTTCCAATGTCTACCATATTTCTGAATACAAACACTGTCAGAGACATAGAATCATAGGGCAGACTGTCCAACTGCAGAGGGAAGGCAGGGGAGGGAGGATGGAGAGTTTGAGGCGGGTAAGAGAACCAAAAAACATGTAGGCTTATAAGCTTAACCAATGGTCACAGACGAAGCAGGTGTTAGTAAAGGCCTGGGACGAGGAGCAGGGGCAGGCTTGAAAGAGGACAAAGGGGGAAAAGAAGATATACATAATATTTTCAACAATAAAAAATTAATAAAAAACTACACCCCCCAAAATGCACTGTCAGTACCAGCCTAACGTGTGGGTCCTCTGGCAACTTTCTCTGTCTCCCACTTATCTCCCTGCCCTCGGAGCCCCTCAAAGCTTGCGGCAGCTCTTTTCCTCCTGGCTAACAGCGCACTGCATTCCTCTCACCCTTTATTTATTTATTTTTTAATATTCTTTTTTAAAATTAAATCTTTATTATTCAGATTATTACATTTGTCTCTCTTTTTTCCCCTCCATAGCTCCCCTCCACCCCACTCCCACCTCTCCCTCTACCCTTACCTTTCCCCCCAATTGATGAGTCCATAGGTGTATGATTTTTGTCCAGTCTCTCCCTGTACCCTCCTCCCCCCTTTTCCCCTGAGAATTATCAGTCCACTCCCTTTCTGTGCCCCTGATTCTATTATATTCACCAGTTTATTCTGTTCATCAGATTTTTAATTCAACTAATTTTTAGATTCACTTGTTGCTAGATATGTATTTGTTGTTTATAATTTTTTATCTTTTACCTTTTTCTTCTCACCCTTTAAACAGCCATGCAAGTCTTATGGCTCCTGAAAACTGTCCCCCAATAACCTCAGTCATTCCTACACCTGCAGCAGAGTCCTCACCTCTGAAACTTCCATAATTATTGTATTCCTATATTTCCTCAGGCCTCATGCCTGCCTCCAATTTCCACTCCTGTTGTTGAATAGAGGACAAGGAGAGGACGTATGATTTCTGACAAATGAAGGGTGTTTGAGTCTCTGTGGGGCTCCCAACTTATGAAGTCTTTTCAAATTTCCCCCACATGGCTGAATGCGGCACATCTCCTCCCAGCCAGTTTTAGAGTTTGGGGGGAACCATCTGTAAACTGGGACTTATTTTCTTTCATGTTTTTTTCTCTTTTTTAAAAAAAATATATTTTATTGATTTTTTACAGAGAGGAAGAGTTAGAAACATCGATGAGAGAAAAACATCAATCAACTGCCTCCTGCACACCCTCTATTGGGGATATGCCCACAACCAAGGTACATGCCCTTGCCAGAATCGAATCTGGGACCCTTCAGTCTCCCGGCCAAAGCTCTATCCACTGAGCCAAACCAGTAAAGGATCTTCCATATTTTTGAATGTTGCTCAAGACCTTATGAATGGATTTCACAACTCACTAATGGGTCAAAACACATGCTTTTAACATGCTGCCCTCAAGGCCTCACAATACTGTTTCTCCTGGGATTCACTACAGGAACCATAGAACAAGCCAATCAGCTGTAAAAAGCTCAAGCAAAATCAATTCTCCTGCTGAGACCGGTTTGGCTCAGTGGATAGAGCGTCGGCCTTCGGACTGAAAGAGCCCAGGTTCGATTCCGGTCGGGGGCATGTACCTTGCTTGCAGGCACAACTCCAGTAGGGGGCATGCAGGAGGCGGCTGATCAATGTCTCCTCTCAGATATTTCTGACTTTTTCTATCCCTCTCCCTTCCTCTCTGTAAAAAATCAATAAAATATATTTTTTAAAAAACATTGATTCTCCTGGTTCAAAAGGTCCAAATGGCAGAGCGGCTCGCCTGCAAGACCTGCTGAAAACACTTAAGCCCAGTAGCCCGCAGGGTCACCAGAAAGTGGGTCAGCGCAGCATCCCCAATGGGATACACATGGCATCACAATTAAAGGGGTTTTGAAGCCTTCACCTTCTCTGTAATACAAGGAGGGCATTTAGCTACAAGCTTTAGTAGTGAGAACAATAGATTCCAAAGATGATCCAAAGTTCACTTCTTATCAGTAGCCTTCACACCTCCAGGAAAGGGGAAAGATGAACCCCATTATGAGACGCTGGAGGACAAAATGCACAGAGGAGAAGTGTCTGCCTGACACAAAAAGAAGTAAGTGAGACTTTCGGGGTCCCAGGTGGAGTCGGAGGGAAAAGAATGAGCAGAGGTTAGATGTTCAAGTTCAGATTTATGTAATGGGTGAATCTGCTACAAACAGCCAGAGAAGTTGAGGAACCAACCCCAGAGCTGCAGGATTTTGTCCCCGACAGATCCTGGGGCAATGTTTATGGCACCTGACATGAGGGTCACATAGATCATATGTCTTCCAGGCTGGAAATGGCAGATTGGTATCCTCAGTTGGAAGACCATACATCATCAAACCGATTTCTCTTATATGTGAGGGTCAGTGTGTTGGAAATCCTTAGTTTTACCTATGTTTAAAGAAGGCAACAAATGATTGCTCACAGTTGGACCAACTCTCTAGACTTTCAAAAAAAAAAAAAAAAGCCGAGACCGGTTTGGCTCAATCAATAGAGCCTTGGCCTGCAGACTGAAAGGTCCCAGGTTCGATTCCGGTCAAGGGCATGTACCTTGGTTGCAGGCACATCTCCAGTAGGGGGCATGCAGGAGGTAACTGATCGATGTCTCTCTCTCATCAATATTTCTGACTTTCTATCCCTCTCTGTTCCTCTTTGTAAAAAATCAATAAAATATATATATTAAAAAAAACTAACAGGAATCTGACAAAGGAGCAAACGTTGGGGCACTTGCAAATGATTGGGAGGTAAAGTGGCACTCAAGACTCCACTGAGTCCCCAGCTCCCGGATGCTGTGGAGGAGATAGGCAGCTAGTGGCTGAAGACCATCAAATATGTCTCACAAGGACCCAGTAGCCAGAAGTCAGAGCTCCAGAAACCAGAACTGTGAAGTCCCCAGAGAAGCCCCACAATCCTCAGACATCAGCAGGGGAGGGCACACAGACCCAGCTGTACCCCAGTAGACACCACAGCGGGTGCCCGGCTAGACAAGAGTCCCATGAGAATCCTGAGGACACACACCAATTCACTTGTAAATCCGGGTCCCTCCCCTTGTCCTCATGGGAGCATGAGAACTGTCTTCTCACTTGGGGCATAGGATGGGGAACAGAGAAAACAGGTCTGAAAGGGAGTTTGAATTAGAAGGTTGTTAGGAATTTGTGATCAATGATAGAAAATAATGCAACCATTATCCTACATAATAAAAGCCCAGCGACCATAAAGGCTTAACAACCAGAATGACCATTAGACCAGTCATTAGGAGGTGCAAGACCACCTCTCAGTCCCTCCCCCCGGCCCACAGGCTCCAATCGCCAGATGGCAAATGAGGAAGCAAGGTGGGTGGTGGCAGGGCAGGACTGGGGACTGGTGAGCAGGCAGAAGATGGCCCTGACCAC
Source organism: Lasiurus borealis (assembly GCA_004026805.1). Lineage (NCBI taxonomy): Eukaryota > Metazoa > Chordata > Mammalia > Chiroptera > Vespertilionidae > Lasiurus > Lasiurus borealis. Next base: position 52,839 of record PVJN01001862.1, on the reverse strand, counting down.
AGGTGAGGCCTAGGGACCCTATCCAGACACAGTTTTGTGCACTGGCCCTCTAGTATTTTATAACATTGGAGTTTATAAGAGTGCCCAATTGAATCCAGCTTTGAGCTGGATTGAGATTAATGAAACCAAGTGCAAGTCTGGTGTTTGGAACTTACTTGTGCATCATTAAGTGACCTGTGTAGGTTGAGCTACAGAGAATAAGAAAAGATTAATTTTCTTTGGGGGCAGCATGAATATTCTGAATAGAAAACTTCTATCTACCCATTCAATAGGCAATGAAATAAGGGCCGAGGTAGTGTCATTCTAAATCAAGTAATCCAACACTGAGTTTTACACATAATCAAAGCGACCCTCTAAATAAAGCTTCTTGATCAATATTCCCCACAAATAGCAGAGCAAGCACGAGAATCCAAACTAGGACACTGGTTATTCCAAAATTTAAGTGGCTTCCTTAAACTCTCCTTTATGTATACACAACCTAGATTTGCAATTGGTGCATAAATGTGGAAGAAAACATCTGTATATTAAGTTTCTAGTCACTACACATCGACTGAAAAGGTGATGCGGGAGATAAGTGAAATACCTCAATAACCTACTTCTGCAGTATTCATGTATTATGTATGAGCAAGGAGGATATAAAATTACCATTATAACCCCAAGAGGGGACTAGAGAGTCAAAAACATTTGTCATTAGGAGCTTCTGATACATAAGTAAAACATGCATCGGGGAGATAGATAATTATCCTGACAATGCAAATATTTAGCCACAGGTCAAAAGGCAGAAAGTTACATGAAGACAACAGATTTTATATAAAATGGCGATTGTTTCATAAATAGCTACACATTGTGCTTGCAACTTATATCAAACCATATTCAGGTAAATCCCAGTTCCTAGATTAACACCACAACGTTAAATACAGACATGTGGCCCCAGCTGCTTTGACTCAGTGGATAGAGTGTCAGGCCGCAGACTGAAGAGTCCCAGGTTCAATTCAGGTCAAGGGCACATGCCCAGATTGAGGTCTGAATGCCTTACTAAAGGGCATGCAGGAGGCAGCCAGTCAATGATTCTCTCTCCTTATTGATGTTTCTCTCTCTCTCTCTCTCTCTCTCTCTCTCTCTCTCTCTCTCTCTCTCTCTCACTGCTTCTCTTAAATCAATAAAAAGATATTTAAAAAAAATAACGTATATACTGGTGTGCATGAACTCTCATCTGTGCAAACTTCTTTTCAGGCTAAAAAATATAGCCCCAGATTCCAGTTCATATATTTTGATCTTTGAAAGGGCAACATCCCTGCCTACTTCTGGTTCATTCATTTCCCTCTTTCACTGTTTCACTTTCTGCAACACTTTCAGCTCTAAATGGCTTGTCTTTACTTCTCTCAACCCTCTCTAGGGGACACCGGTTAGACACATGGATTTCCTTTCCAGACAGATGTGCTCCTCCTCAACAGTGAGCTTCTCCTCCCCGTTTCCCTCCTATGTAGTCACCCTTCACAGAAGACCAAAGTCACATTCCTTTACCAGAGGGTCCAGGCATCCAATGATGGATGGATGTAAGGATATGAAGGCCTGGGCTGCTTGGTCCTATTCAGATCAACTCTATAAGGCCATCCAGCTCCACCTACCTGTTAGGTTGGCAGACGCCTAGTTGTGGTTACGATACAGTTCAGCCTCTCTCTGTCTAGATCTGCTTCCTTCACTCTCCCACAGTGTGGACCCCAGGAGCACTCCCAACAGCACCTTTCTGAACACGAAAGCCAGCCTCGGAGTCTGCCTTCTGGTAAACCTGTCCTAACAGCCATTCCTTGGCCTTCAATCCCAAACCGATTAACGGGCTGTTTTGTTCCCTCATGACTACATATAAACAATTGACTACAAATAATAAGCATGGAATTATATTGATTATACTGGTTATATACTAGAGGCCCCGTGCATGAAAAGTCATCCACTCAGGGGTTGGGGGATCCCTTAGCCTGGCCTGTGCTCTCTCTCAGTCCAGGAGCCCTCGGGGGGATGTCCACTGACAGCTTAGGAGCTGGCAGCCAGCTCTACAGCGCCACCTCACGCACCAGCTGTGAGTCTGGTTCAGGGTTTCTGGCTGAGTGGCACTCCCCCTGTGGGAGGACACTGACCACCAGAGGGCAGCTTCTACGTTAAGCGTCTGTCCCCTGGTGGTCAGTGCGTGTCATAGCAACCAATGGTTTTGCTGCTTGGTCAATTTGCATATTGGCCTTTTATTATTAGCTTTTTGTATTGTGGTAAAAAAAAAAAAAAACAACAACACACATGAAGTCTACCTCTCTAACAAACTTTAAATATATATTTTTTATTGATTTTTTTTTTTTACAGAGAGGAAGGGAGAAGAATAGAGAGTTAGAGAGTTAGAAACATCAATGAGAGAGAGATATTGATCAGCCGCCTCTTGCATGCCCCCTACTGGGGATGTGCCCACAACCAAGGCACATGCCCCTGAGCGGAATCCAACCTTGGACCCCCCAGTCTGCAGACCAATGCTCCATCCACGGTTTTGGTGCCCCCTAACAAACTTTAAATAAGCGGTGTATATTGTTAACTATAGGGTGTTCCAAAAAAAAATGTACACACATACTTTGAATAATTATCAAGGCAGTGTTTATTAAAATACATTTTATTTTCAAAATTGAGCTCTCAGCTGTTAGAATATGTGCGCATTTTTAGCATACCCCCATATACAGCATCGTTGTAGAGCAGATCTCTGGGTCTTTTTTAACCTTGCATGACCCGTTACATATCAGCTCGCCATTTCTCTTCCCCCACAGCCCTTGGCAACCACATTCTACTTTCTACTTGAATGAATTTAACTAGTTTAGATCTCTCATATAAATGGGATCATACAACTTGTCTTTCTGTGATTGGCTCATTTCAGTTAGCAAAATGTCTCCAGAGTCATCCTTGTTGCCAGATATGACAAAGAAGCTCCTTCTTCGTGAAGGCTGAAAAATATCATAGGTGTAGACCACATTTACTTTATATCCATCTATAGACACTTAAATTGTTTCCATCTTTTGGCTATTTTGAATAGTTCTGCAATGAACATGGAAATGCAAATATCTCTTTAGGATCCTGTTTTCAATTTTGGGGGACAAATACCCAGAAGTGCATTTTGACATTAATTTTCTTGTTCACTGATTAACCTTATATATAGGCCTTACTACCTTATTAATCAGTTGAAAAATACATAATCATTTTGGATTACATTTGCCATGTCATGATCTTTGCACATTATCCTGTTATATTTGTTAGGAAATTAGGGTAGGGGATATGTTATTTTACAGGGGTGATTTTATCTTGCCCAACATCAAGATCAACTTTTCACAACCTGTGGTTTGTGAATGACTAGCAATAAGTCAAAGCATTCTAGAAAGTCCATGACAACTCCCATTTCTGTCCTGTTAATCAATTCACAAAACAACAATTAATTTATCTTTACAATGGGACATGAATGAGCTGGTAGAGATTAGGTGGGTGGTCTGATATGCCCTGGAGCAATATTCATGAATCCGTGACTCATCTGTACCTGAATGAACACCATGTTAGCTTTGAGGGGTGTGTATTTTAATTTTTTTTACTACTTTTAATTTTGGTCATACCCTGTGTAAAGTTTACTCATGTTAGACCATTTATTAAAAGCAAGAAGCATAAGAAACATTGATTTTGAATTAAAGATAATGAGAGGCATATATAAAGAATGAAAATCCAAAATTATGTTTTAGGATAATCTTTACTAGGTCAAAATTCTTCACTACCACTTTAAAATAATTCTTTTGAGTTTAACAATCAATGTTAAAAAGATATAACCCAGGGATGAAATACCTCTAATTTGACTTTTACCTTTGGAAATAATAATTACCTGAATTTACAATGTATTTATTATTATTGAAATAATTTTAAATGGCCTATCCTATTTATCTAAAAACAAAACACAAAATTATGGAAAAATTGTAAGTAGCAACCATAAATTACCATTATCCAAAAGCAGATAATGAAGGCTGCTTTTATATATTTTCCATAATATAGTACATGCCATAGTACTCAAAATGTCACATACATTGATTTCCAAAATAAAACACCTCATTTTTTATTATTTACTACTTAAGTCACATTTTTTCTGTATAATTAATTTAAAATAATTAACAAGGGGATATGATTTATTATTTAAATAAAAAGCTAAAACTTGTTTTATGTGTCTTAAGAAGAGTCATAAGAATGTACTATGACTTAACATATTCCACCAGTGTGTCTCAAGAGACACCATTTCCTGATGGATCTCGGTAGAGAAAATATATTTAGATAAAGCATCAGTGTTGCATCTAAAAATGATTGGGAGGCAATTTAAATTTTTACTGCTGTTTTTGGAAAGCATTAAAGAGGGACTGTATTTTTAACTCTGAGCAAAATGTTCAAAAATCTTCTTATCTGAGACTCTCTTTCAATATCTTATACAACAGGGCAAAGCCTATTGCTCCTAATTCCCTTCTCTCTCCACTCAGCTCCCCCTAATTCTTTCTTCCTAAATTTTTGCAGATGCTTCCATTGTCTTTCTCAACATACGTTTTTAAAAGAATAATCAAGTAAAAAGACAACACAAGTAATTAAGTACTCTTCTGATAATATGAAGGTGTGGCAAAGGCTGTGAAGTTCATATTCAATATATTTTCATTCCTACAATGTTATTTTCTATTAATATTCTTTTAAAATGTTTGATGTATAATTATCTTTTATTTTAAATGTAAAGTTTGATATATTTTGACAAATATACCCACGTGTGTAACCAACACCTAAAGTGTGTAGACCATTTCCATAAAGTGCCTTTAAACCCTTGTCAGGCAGTTCCCTGCAATTAACAGAGATGACCAGCATGACAATTTTTATAACAATTGCGGAATTTATTCATATTCCCATGGAGCAGTATCGTGTTCCTCTTTAGGACTAAGTGGGATTCTGTTGCACGAGTATACCATTGTTTGTTATCCATTCTCTTGGTGAAGTCCATTTGGGTTTTGTCAATTTGGAGCTCTTCTGCTACTTTGTGTTTAATTAAACATATACCTATGCTTTTACTTAAAACCACTTGGTTAATTTCACATCCATCATACCGGCCAAAGTTTAAATCTAACAAAGCACATTTAGGAAGGATTATTCAGAAACCAGAAGAAGGCTTATATTCTGCTGGATGGGATGTAAATGATTATAATTACTTTGAAGAGCAATTTGGCAATATTGAAGAAAGCAGTAGAGGCACAGTCTCTACTCGCTAGTAATTCCACACCCAGTCATATGTTTTTATTATTTATTTATTTATTTATTTATTTATTTATTTATTTGATTGATGGATTGATTTCAGAGAGGAAGGGAGAGGGAGATAGAAACATCAATGATATGAGAGAGAATTATTGATTGGCTGCCTCCTGCATGCTTTCTACTGGGGATCAAGACTGCAATCGGGGCATGTACCCTTGACTAGAATTGAACTGAGACCTATCAGTCCTCAGGCCGACACTTTATCCACTCAGCCAAACCAGCCCCAGTTATATATTTTAAAGATATTCTCAGATATGTATATCATAGGACATCTACAAAAAGGTTATAGCAGCAGTTTTTATAAAAACAAAAAAGTCAAAACATAATAAATGATTTGGCATTATAAGAATGAATAAATGGTGACATATATTCTTAAATTGAAAGTTACATAGCAGCACTAAAACTTACAAAATATGAGCTACCTGTATGTACTTGGGTACTTCTCATAAATATAATACTGAGCAAAAAAAATCAAATTTAAAAAATGTCAAGATACTTTTGATTTAAAATTTGAAAGTAGTAATAGAATAGCACATATTATGTAGAAAATGTGTCAAGAAATATATAGAAATTATATACATCCTATGAAGGATAATAATTTCATCTGCAGAAACGAAAGAGACATAAAAGACAGGCAATGAAGCCTTAATTGATTTTCTTTAATCTAGGCTACAGATACATGACTGGTCATTATAACATCTCCTGTGTCTTATATTATGTCTGAAATATGTATAATAACAAATTTTCTCTGATGGTACCAGACCTCTCAGAAGTGATGCAATTAATTCCTAATGAGATTTTTCAGAAAAGATTTTAGAATAATGAGAGTTTAAGCTAGAATATTTGGGTAACAGTGAGGCAGCTGAACTTCCAGATGCTTGATTCCATAAATCAGCATCGCAAGCAGTTAAGCATGATGCGTGAGGGACTGGGGACTATTGAAGAGTATCTGATCTTTCCTCAGGACTAGAGAACTTGCTTTGACATTTTCAGATTGATCTTTTTTTACTATTTATGCTAAAACATAATGTTTACATAGATCCAAATGTGTATGGACATATAGGTAAATTGGGAATGCTAATAAAGGTTTAACCACCTGCTTAGGAAGAGAAAGCAGCATTTGTAGCTACAGTCAATTCCAATGTTCTAAACACGCCCACCATGGCTGACTCATACTCTGGACTAGACTTTGATGAATGCAAAGTTGGGAAGAGATGCACACAATTGGCTGGTACGATGAGATCTGGCACTTCACTGTGAGAAACGGGTGTCACAGACCATGTCCCCTGGAAACCAGAGAGGTCTGACACAGTGGAAGTCACCCATCATCCAAGGTGATGACTGAGATTTTCCCAATGCTCAGATGAATACAGTTACTAAAATTACACACGGAAGAAAGGGTAGAAAAGCAGGATCTTAATAGAAAAGTTAGACTCTTATCTTTCTGGAAACCAGATCTACTTCCAAAAAAATGTCCCAATGCATTATCATCACAATGAAATGGTGATGTCCCTCATAAAAAGAAGCCAACAAATACAGTTAAAAAGCTAAGCTAATAGCAAAAGATATGGAAATGTATGAACATGGTTGCATACGGAGAAGGTTACACATAGGTGCAATTTTTCAGTTCCCAGAATTATTGTGGGCAGAGCGAGGGATGAGGAACTAAGCATAATTCCATCGATGAAGAGAAAGAGAAAAACCAGGTCAGAGAAGTTTCTGGCACATTCACTTAGGAGTTTTAGGGCCTCTTGCCCTGCTCACCACTGAATTGTTGGAAAGACAAAGACTGTCTTTTGCTTCCTCAACAGGAACAAGAATTCAACACGTTTATAAATGTTTTCCAAGAGGCAGAGGTAAAACTTCCGGGTTCTTTTCTAAGCCCATCCAGACCTCAGGCCTGCTTGAGATTTACTCCTGAAGGTAGATCAAGAAAAACTTGTGATAAGATTAATATTTCAAATAATGTGGGAAATTCTGCAATTACATCACATTTTTGTCTGGGTCTCATTACCTTCAGCTCAGCACCCCAGACACTAATAGTCATTAAACAATGGTATTTAATATGAAATTTATTTCTTTAACTCTAGATCAAAACTAGAAAGATAACCTAACCTAGAAGTTTCTTTTTTAAGGTAAAAGAGGATGACAGCTTAAACAAGATGTTTTCCTAGGGGGACTTAGGAATATGACTTTGTCATCTTCCCTGTGAAAGATTTAACGTCCGATAAAATTTCTAAAATTTTCACTGGGGAATGTTCTGTCCGTGGAGCTGGCTCGTAGTAAATATTGCTACATATACAGCATTAAAAATATTTCCGTTATTTCCAAAGGGCCATAAAAATAAATTTTGCTGCTCTCACTGTTTAATAATAGATTTTTAATTACTGCTTATTTTTTCCTTGGGATTTGGGAGGTTTGTTTTATTTTCTGTCTTCTTTATGAAGAAATAATACACTCAAGAATTTACTTTTTCAGCAATTTGTGAACATTCTGAAACTTGTTTCTTAGGTTATGCTGGGGTCTCTCCAGCTTTCAAGGCTTTAAGGCAGATGGACAAACAGCAATCCAAAAGAGAGATGTTTTGCCCTAACCAGTTTTGCTCGCTGGATAGAACATTGGCCTGCAGACTGAAGGGTTCCAGGTTTGATTCTGGTCAAAGGCACATCCCTTGTAAGTGGCAAGGGGAAGGGCAAGCAATGGTTATGTCTCTCTCGCATTGGTGTTTCTCTCTGTCTCTGCCTCTCTCTTCAACTCTCTACTACTATCTGTAATGCTTTAAACAATAAAATAAAATTTAAAAATTAATGAAAACAGTTTTCTCAGATGAGGATGCAAAAAGGGAAAAAGAGAAAGATGTTTTAGTAATTTTCTCCAGCTATTTCATACAGTTGACTAACAGGTTATTTTCTTAACCTGTCTTTATGCCTTCAACTGAACTGCTTTTAAGAGTGTATTTTGTTGCCCTTGCTGGTTTGGCTCAGTGGATAGAGTGTCAGCCTACAGACTGAAGGGTCCCAGGTTTGATTCAGGTCAAGGGCATGGAGTATACAGGAGGCCGCTGATCAATGTTTCTAACTCTTTATACTCCCTTTCTCTCTGTAGAAATCAATAATATATATATATATTTTAAAAATAATGCATTTTGTTATCAATTTGAACTGATTCTTAGAAAAAAATGAGCTAGCAAACAAAGGAGAGACATGAAGGAACCTTAAATTCAATAAATCAAGTAAAAGATGCTCTCTGAAAAGGCTACCTATTGTATGATTCCAACTATATGACATTCTGTAAAAATCAAAACTATGGATCAGTATAAAGATCATGGTTGGGAGTGAAGAGATGAATAGGCAGGCACAGAGGATTTTTAAGGTAGTGCAACTACTCTGTATAATAATTATAATGATGGATACATATTATGCATGTGTCCAAATCCACAGAATGTATGACATCAAGAGTGATTCTTAATGTAAACTATGGGTTTGGAGTGATTATGTTGTGTCCATCATATTGTAAAAAAAAAAAGATTTTTTTTCTACCGATCTTTTGAAGTATAAGCACTATTTAGAAATATCATCTAGGCTAATTAATTAAAAAGTAGCCTAGAGTAAAAATTACAAACGTTTTTGGGAAAGAGATGTGTTTCTCTTTTGAGTCATTCAGTTGCTTATCTAAAATAGGAAACTTTTGGTTAATATCATACCTGCTGCTTGAATCTCAGAGTAGTTTCTCTGAGTTGATGCAGGTTAATTAGGTTAGATTGAAGACAATCTTCTATCCCTGAAAAACTAACTCAATCTGAATTTTCAATCAAGATTTATTTATTCCTTGGTAGTCTTAAAGTCTTTTTGGACTCTCATTTAAAAGAAATTCTGCTATCTCTTTGTATCCTTCAATATTGTTTCTGTTACTGAAAACAGAATGTCTTTCCTTTGGAGTATAAAAAGCATATATGTGCAATGTTCCTCCATAGGTTATTTCTTTAAGCTGATATCAAGTAATGCCTTGGTGGAGATGAACTGACAGTTGGTTGAGAACTTTCTAGGTACCTTTCAAGGCATCAATGAGACAGAAATGAAGCAGGCAGACTGTAGAGAGCCAAGCAAAGAGTAAAGACTTATCTTCCCCTCGTTCAAAATACTGTCTCAGGGACATCTGTTTAGAGTGGCAGATTGCACAGCTGTATTTTCCCATGCTGTCCTCAGGACTCTACCCAAGAAGACAGGAAAGAGATAAAACAAAAAAAGGAGAAAGCCGTAATCTCACCAGGATAAGAAAGTAGTAAAAGAGACAAGAGCAGGCATGTTTGAAAAAGTGAGAAACAGGAAAACAGAAACGTGATAAAGGATTTAGCTGAAAGCAACCTGCCTTCCTTAAAGTGCATGTGGTGGCCTACAGAACTTACATAAGAGCTGAGGAACTGAATGTTATGGGCAGATGGGGCTCAAAAGAGGAGGTGATTGACATCCTCTCTAAGAAACAGTTCAATAATAGACCCTTCCCCTGCCCAATGCTCCAGAATTGAACACACTCCTGAGATAAGGAATGAATCTTTGATTGAGAATAGCAAGGCCATATTTTATCATATTCTATCCCCAGGCCTGGAAAAGAAGGGAGGAGAGGATGGAGGGAGTAGCAATTTTACTTCCCTCACACCACCTCATGATGTCATAATGAGTTACTGAGGCCAGTACTGGGGTCTACATAACTCTCTCTTGGGGAGCTCTGACACATCACTCAAATGAGCATAAAGTTTAAAAAATCATTTTTTCTTTAGCTTTTAATTGCATTATGGAAATTGCAGCTTTTTAATTTTTTATATGTTTTCTTAATTACTTTTTTTGGTGTATTAGTAAAATTAAGCTTAATTCCCCACCTACTTGCCAACTGACGATGGGGAGACACAGTTTGAAAGAGGAGTGGGTTACCCTTTGAGACAGCATGGAGGGACCTGGATAGTATTATGCTAACCAAAATAAGCCAGTCAGAGAAAGACCAGTATCATATGATCTCACTCTTATGTAGAATCTAATGAAGAAAAAATCAATAAACTAATGAATAAAATAGATCCAGAGATATAGAAGCATGGAAGAAACTGATGATTCTCAAAGGGAAGGCAAGGGTGTGTGGGTGGGGAGAGATTAACCAAAGAATTTATATGCATGTATGCATAACCCATGGACATAGACAATAGTTTGGCAAATGCCTGGAGGGGGAGAGGGGTGAAGAGGGTAAATGGGAGGGGAGGGAAAGGAGACATCTGTAATACTTTCAGTAATAAAGATAAATATTTTAAAATGTAATAACCACAACAATGGACACTTGATAGACATATTCCCTTCTAAAATCTCAAATATTAAATTTATACTGGATTTCTAAGGCTAGCTAATAAAATTCTAGCTATCTTAAGAATTTCATGCACCAGGCCTCTAGTTATAGTATAAGAGTAGACTACATTATAAATACAGGAGTGGACAAAAATAGATCTTCTGTTCTTTGTATGGAAAATAATGCAATGATTAATACATAATAATACAAGAATAAACTGTTTTGCATATTCTCAACTATAAGCCTACATTTGCCAACCCTTGTATATTCATAAAGCAGAAACATTTCTCTCAGAGAAGCAACAAAACCTGTAGAGAAATAGATGTGCCAAAAACATACACATCAGTTAAAATTACCAAAGAGACTACATTGTTTTCCAGTTTATAACATCTGTAGTCATGTTTACCTACTCAGGAAAGAGCCAGAAAATAAAGGAAGGGGTGGTAAGATACAGAATAAGAGATACGTGGAGAAAAATATTCTCTTAGGAGGACTATAATTAGGAGATAGAAGAAAATGGAAGTCAGAATACAGAGGATGAAATAGCCTTATATGGACAGAAAAGCTGGTGGAAGCTTGGGAAAAGATTCTAACTGGAAACTGAAACCCCTGTTATGATCTGGGAAATAGACAGGAAAAAACAGATTTCTTTCAATTCTACAATTAAATTCTGGATGGTTAGTAAGGAAGCTTCTTTACCTTCCTGAGTTCCAATGAACTCTAAATTATAAAGAGAAATATTACTACACCCTTGTTTCCCACATTAAGACATAGAAACAAACAGGTGCATGTCACAGAGAAATGGAAGATGGCGAGCCAGCTTTAAAATAAAGTACATACAATCTTGCTGTAGTCAAGAGGTAGTACATGTATGAGGAGCCTGGTATGCATGCTGAGTAATTGCAGAGCAGAGGCACTGACTCCAATAGACAGAAGGCAAGATTTCCTCCTCGTTAGCTTGAATGTCCCATGTTGAAAGGACGTTCATCATTATGCCTATGACATAGAACATGGGTTGCATCAGATGATATAAAAGAGTCTATGACTCCACTAACACAGGATACCACCATGTTCACAATGATGTGAAGGCTCCCTCATTATTGGCATAAGAAGCTATAGTGAGACTATAACCAAAAATAATGAGTTTTTAAATACTCTGACCTTAATACTCTGACGCCATTGTTTATTAGTTGTGAATTGGACACATCCATAAACTCCTTTAACATGGGGTAATAAAATAAGTACTTCTCAAGGTTGCCAGCCTTTCTCCCTCTCGTTTTAATGAGGCAGCCCCTGGCATGAGTCATTGAAAAGACAGAGGCGCGGAGATAACACCAGGAGAAACCATGACAAGTGTCTGCAGCGCCTAGGCAGGGTGTAATAAGCTTGTCTGTGTGGGAGGAAGCACTGAGTACCACAGGCCTCAGAAACCAGTCAGAAACTGGGGCAATGTCATAGAATGCCTCCTGGCTCAGTTCTTAGCTCTCTTTCCTGTATATATTCTCACACTGAATGTTTTTGCCAGATCCTTGCCCTGAAATACCATCTTATTAGTTTCTGGGCCGGTGCTATAGCCTCGTACACAAACTAGATTGCTTAAAACAACTGAAAGTTTTTGTCTTAGTTTTGGAGACCAGAAGTCTGAAATCAAGTTATCAGCAGCTCTATGTCCCCTTTGAGTCTGTAGGGTGGAATCCTTCCTTCCCTCTTCCTAGATGTCTTTGGTTTGCTGACAATCCTTGGCTTTTTTTGGTTTGCAACTGCATCACTCCAGTCTCTGTCTGAACTATCACATCATTTCATTCTCCCCTCATGTGTCCATATTTCTGAGTCTCTTGTCTCCTTAGAACAGTGGTTCTCAACCTGTGGATCACGACCCCTTTGGGGGTCGAACAACACTTTCACGGGGGTCGCCTAAGACCATTGGAAAACATAAATACGATTCATAACAGTTGCAAAATTACAGTTATGAAGTAGCAACAAAAATAATTTTATGGTTGGGGTCACCACCACATGAGGAGCTGTCTTAAAGGGTCGCGGCATTAGAAAGGTTGAGAACCACTGTCTTAGAAAAACAACAGTCTGATCATATTGACAGGCTACTCAACTCCAGTACAATCTCATCCTAATTTGACTACTAACACCTGCAATGGTCATATTTCTAAAATAGTTTACATTCTGAGCTCCAGGATTCAGGACTTCAACATACCTTTTGGGGACTAAGGGACACAATTCAACCCACAGCACTGATGAGTCCCAAATTTATATCAGTAAATTGGATCCTGAGCCAGCTCCCAGTTGCCTCTTTGGCAGCTCCACTTGAATATTTAAAGAGGCATCTCAACAAGAGCAAAACTCAACTGTCCCAACCCCCATTCCCAAACCTTCTCACTCCCAGCCTTCTTCATCTCAGTGAATGGGCTGACATCTGCCTCACTATTCAACTAAAAAAATCTAAAAGTTATTTGCTCTTCCTCTCTTACCCTCATTTTCTACAGATAGTTCATCAACAGCTTTTTCTTGTTCTACTTTCATGATGGGAGCTGAGTCATCCATTTCTCTAATCTATTCTGCCAACATACAAGTCCAAATCACCATGAAATTAAAAAAAAAAAAAACAACTTCCAAAATTATCACCTTGTTTTCTTTCGAATTCATTTTCCGTACAGAAATCAGAGAAAAAAAATTAAAGGTACATCAAATCATGGCATTCTTTTTTCTTGAAATTCTCAAAGTCATTCTGCTATATTTAGAATAAATTCTGATTTTTTTATTGTGGTCTACCAAGATTAACAAGGCTAATTTGACTACTAACATCATCATTTCATACCACCAACCTCCTGCTTATATTAGCCTAGTCACTTGACATCACTGATCCCAGAAATTATCTTGTTTGAATGTTCTCGAGTCCAAATATGAGGTGCTCATGAGGCTAGGGTGGATGGGAGAGTGATGGAGGAGGGAGGGAGAAAGGAAAGCATAGCAACTGGTATTTCATGGCTGCAGAGACCTGGAGTCCACCTACTTTTATATGCTCACTTGAAACCAATCTTTTTCATTTCACTCTGCTTTCTATCCCTACCACCCATGTTTATCTATACCTCCAAGTTATAAACATTGAAATTGAAGTACCTTTTGCAGATGCTCAAGGGAAGTTATCTTTACCTCCTGCCAGGTCAGATACTTTTCCTCAACTGACTTCCCAGCTTCCAAAATTCATGATAATATTTGTCTGCAGATATGTTTTCTCTTATTCTCTTTGGCCTTATGAATCAACACACTTTTACCCCTTAATTCTTCTTTCGTGGACTTTGGGAGAAAGAGTAGATACAGGCATGTAATCAATCTGCAGATTCATGAGAAGCATCACGAGCATTAACTTGATTTCTCTATTCCATCTCATCTATTATAATAACTGGCATAAAACCCTTTCATGTGGATCAAAACAAACGCTGCATCATTTGTATCAGAACAATGGACGGGGTGATAGTTCACAGCAGTGTTTTTCAACTTCAGAACTATTGACATTTGCACTAAATAACTGCTGGGCGGGGCTGCCCTGCGCATTGTAGTATGTTTAGAAGCATCTCGGTTCTGTCTCCAGATATTATCAGCTGTCTCCTGAACAGGGTGGGAACTTTCTCTGGTTGAGAAGCACTGGTTTAGAGAGAAATCCGAGTACTGTGGCCAAAGGAAAGAAGAGAAAGTGACAGATATAATAAAGATCCTCTACTCCTTAATTTAGCCAATAAAACGGGACCCGAAAAGCTTTGCAGAGAGACATGCTGATACTTTTGACCCTGAATGACTGTGTGATCTCGGGACAAGCAGGAAACAGCAGGAGCCAAGGTGGATCTGAGGGACTTAGCAGTAGGGTCCTTTGATCTTTGTACATGTGTTTCACTATTTGCAGGGTTGATGTCACTCCGTTCTCAGTATTTCCTTTCTCTCTACCAACCTGACATGATGTATGTCATATATACATTTATACTTATCACAAATTCTTTTAACAGACACTTACTCCCCCTGACACACACTCTGTCAGGGACCACTGGGGACATTGTACATACATGCAGCAGTGTATATGATAGTTAGGACCTCAAATCTCACCCTGTTTAAATTCAAGGGAACAATTGATAGTACATAGTCAATCCATCAACAAGTAAGATAACTCAGGTGGTGATAAATGCTATCTCTATTAATAAAAGGGTAATATGCTAATTAGACTGGACACACGAATGATCTTCCAGACATCCTTCCAGCTGACCTTCCAGATGAAGCTGGGGCTGTGAGGGCAAAGCAAACTGCCTAGGCTATGAGGGCCAAGCCCCTGGCACAAATTTCGTGCACTGATCCTCTACTATAGAAAGTAAAGGAGTGTAATGAGTTAACAGAGAGGACAAAATGAGACTGGGAAGTCAGGAAAGACCCACTAAATAAATGACAACTGATTCAAACCCAAAACATAATTAGAGGATATAATTAAAGGTTTCCCATTTAGAGACCCAGAAAGAGTACACTAGGAGAAAGAAACAACCAGAGCCGTATGTGTGTATGTACATGTGAATATATGTGTGCATAAATGGGTATACATACATGTGTGTATACGTATGTGCTATGATCTGAATTATTATGTCCCCCAAAATTCATATTTAAAATCCTAATCCCCCAAAATTGTGGTATTAAAATATGAGGCCTGTCCTAGCCTGTTTGGCTCAATGGATAGAACACTGGCCCATGAATTGAAGGGTCACAGGTCCTATTTCAGTCAAGGGCACATATCTCAGTTGCAGGCTCAATCACTGGCCCTGGTTAGGGTGCATGCGGAAGATAACCAATCACTGTGTCTCTCTCACATTCATGTTCCTCTCTCTCCCCTTCCCTTCTACTCTCTAGAAATCAATGGGAAAATATCCTCAGGTGAAGATTGACAAAACACACACACACACACACACACACACACACACACACTCATACACAAATACGATGAGGCCTTTGGGAGGTAATTAGGTCGTGAGGTGGGAGCCCTCATGAATGGGATTAGTCTCCTCAGAAAATTGTCTGCTTTCCCTACCTGCTTCTACCATGTGAAGATGCAGCTGGGTAGGAAGTGGGCTTACACCGGAACTGAAGTAGTCGGCACCTTGATATTGGAGTTGCCAGCCCCCAGAACTGTGAGAACCAAATTTCTGTTGTTTATAAATCTCCCCGTCTATGATGTTGTTGTTCTAGAAGCCTGAATAGACTTAAAACAACAGGTATACATAAGTACATTTAACTTTTTCTCCACGCCTTTGCTTCTGGTTAATCATGTTACTCCTTCCTCATGAGCACAGGCCAGCAAATGACCCATTACAGTTGCCTGCTCTCTCCTTGTACCACCTTCCTCTATTTTCAGCTTCTACTATTGCTGTATTTTGGTATTTCTGAATTTGAATTCATCTGATGGGCCGAACTTACCTTTTGCTGCAAGTAATGCAGTCAACTGCTTTCCAGTCTATGGGTTGATTACTCTTGGATCAGATGCCCTTGCCTAATCAAACAAAAAGTCTGTGGTGGAGAAAGGGCAGTTGTTACTACAACACCTGCTGTGGTCTCTCTGGAGCAGGACTGCAGTCAAGTCAGTTTCTCTTTAAGAATCTGGGGAAGCAAACTTCCTGACCAACACATCTCCTGCATCACTAGCTGGATCACTCTTTGCTGTGCACTCAAGGTCATTCTATCCTTCATCTCTGCTACCATTCATGTTCCATTTCTAACTTATCATTCAGAGAAGGCCCTGGAATTTATCAGAAAAAATCATTCCAGCAGTAGCAGAGATTAAAAGAAAATAGGTACTAGTAAGTATATGTCCTCCTCACCGCAGTGTTATATTGAAACTGATTTTCCCCAGACAGGAAAAGGCACATGTTTTATATTTCTTAGTTCATATTCTCCGGTGTGAACCATAAACTTCTAGATTAAGCCAAAAATTATTGCACTGCAATTTGAGCCAAACTAAGTTCAAAGCTTTGGGTGAATTATCCCTGAACAACATGATGAAATCCCTGAGGTGAGATTTACCCTGTAGTGGAGACAAACCGTGGCTGTTTACCAGACCTTTATGACTGCCCAGCACTCAGAGCACCTTTCCACTGTTTTGCAAATTTCCTACATAGGCCAGCCTCCCCAAGGAAGATGTCAAAACTCAACATTCCCAGACTCTCTCTCTCTCTTTATTTTTTTCCAAATTCTTTTTTGTTGAAAGTATTACGTATGTCCTATTTTTCCTCCATTGACCTATACCAGCTTGCTCCCACCCTTCTCAGACTCTCTTGCAGCTAGATCACAGGGATGTGACTATGGCCCTACTAGTCATATGCACTGATAAGAGATTTAAAAAAGAAGTTCCATAAAGACAAAGACACACAGAGATCTATATTTTTTGAGTGCTGTGGTATTGCAAAAAGAGTCATTTAGGCCAGAGACAGACCAGTAACAGGGATTCTTGTAGTAGCATTAGAGTCCTCGGGTAAGTGTTCGCATGGTACAATTTGGGCATTTTCTAGATTTGTGCCAATTAATACGGTAGTTAATAGTTTTATGCACCTCTTGGGCTCTCAGAGTGTGGCTAGAGCAATGGATTTACTAAAGTTTTTAATGAATTTAAATTAAAATGTCAAATCAGTTGCTTTATTTCATTATTAGAACACTTTCAGTTATATTTGGAACAACTTGGGTATGTGTATCTACCTTTTTCAAATGTACATTTTATGAAATCAAAATCTAGATAGGGTTTTCTGATAGAAGGTTAATATCCAAATTAAGATGGGATATTAAATGTAAAATACACATAAGATTTTGAAGACAGATTATAAAAAATAATGCAACATAGTCCTAACTGGTTTTGCTCAGTGGATAGAGTGTCAGCCTGTGGACTCAAGGTCCCAGATTTGATTCCAGTCAAGGGCATGTACCTTGGTTGCAGGCACATACCCAAAAGGGAGTGTATAGGAGATAACTAATTGATGTTTCTCTCTCATCAATGTTTCTAACTCTCTATCCCTCTCCCTTCCTTTCTGTAAAAAAAATTAATAAAATATATTTTAAGAAATTAAGGAAATACTACAACTTTAAAAAATAATGCAAAATATCTCAATAATTGTTTATGTTGATTATATGTTATAATAATATGCTGGATAAACTAAAGTTAGTAAAATATATCTTTAAATTAATGTTACTGTTTCATTTTACTTTTTTAACATGGCTATGGGAAACTTGAGATACGTATATGGCTCGTGGCATTTTCTTTTTTTTAATATATATATATATATATATATATATTTTTTTTTTTTTTACAGAGAGGAAGAGAGAGGGATAGAGAGCTAGAAACATTGATGAGAGAGAAACATAGATCAGCTGTCTCCTGCACGTCCCTTACTGTGGATGTGCCCGCAACCAAGATACAAGCCCTTGAGCAGAATCGAACCTGGGATCTTTCAGTCCGCAGGCTGACTCTCCATCCACTGAGCCAAACCGGTTTTGGCTCATGTGATATTTTCATTGGACAGCAATTTCCCAGACAAATTGTTCTCAAATTTAAATATACATCAGAATTTCCTGGAAGTCGTATTAAATCAACACAGTGTTTTAATTGGGAATAACAGAGGATGATCAAGGAAGAAATCTGAAGAGGTGACTGTTTAGGTGAACTCAAAGGGTAAGATTTGGGAAGTCTGCTGCGGAGAGACGGGATAGCATGAGCTAGGGTTCTGAGGCAAGACAACGCCTGGGACTTGTGGCCAGATCACAGAAAGGAGGGGTGAACGTGTGATAAGAAACCAGAAAAACAGATGGGAACCAAATTGTACATGGCACTGTAGGTTTTGGTAAGGAGCCTTAATAATATTAAAAAGGAAAAGGAAATCGAATAAGAAACTCCATCAGTGGGATGGGGGATCTGATATTAATTCTAAAAAATTAATCAGGCAAATGCCTGGAAGGCTGATTGACTATGAGAAGGTGGAGATGAACAGAACTGTACGAAGATGATTGCAGCAATAAATAAAGGCTAAATAAAGTCTGCTGAAACAACCTAATGGAATTGCAAGCAGCTACTGGCTGTAAAGATTATGGAGATGGTACAAATAATGAAAATGTCTAGGATACAATGTTAACTGAAAAAAGTCAGTATATAAAAGTGAGCAGACATTACACTTCAACTATAAGAAGTTAAGTATGGATACGAAGAATAAATGTGAATGTATACCTCCTACCTCAAAAAAGAAAAAAAAAATGGTGACAGTATACCAAAATGTAAATTAAGTTAAAACTACTTTCAAACAATGTAAATTGGGAACCTGTTTAGTTAGTTGAAATATTCATTTTGCCTATCCTCTTGAGAAATGTTTTTTATCAGCTCATTCACTCATTTTTAATAGATCTTTCATGTTTATTTTCTTTTGTAATCTTTCGAATCAGAGTGGCTTGAAAAAAATTCATATTGGTATTTTTACTGAGTTCAGTTTGATTTCCAGATTAATTTAGGGAAAATTGATATCTTCATATTGTTGGACTTTCCAGTCAAGAGAAGTATCTCTGTTTACTTATGTTTTTTATCCCCTTTGTGCATATAACTGAGAACTTCCCGACTGACTTTTCATTGAATTTTTAGTCATTCAACTCTAGTGCAGAGCTTTAGAATTTATTCTCTTTGATTTTCTATGTAAAAAAAGCATATCATCAGCAAGGGATCATTTTCCTCCTAATTTTTATAATTCTGTTTTCTTTCTCTTGCCTAATCCCACAGGCCACTAACTCCATAGCATTGTCAAGCAATAGTGACCACAGTGTGCATTTTTTTAAAGTATATTTTATTGATTTTTTTACAGAGAGAAAGGGAAAGGGATAGAGAGTTAGAAACATCAATGAGAGAGAGAGACATCGATCAGCTGCCTCCTACACACCTCTTACTGGGGATGTGCCCGCAACCACGGTACATGCCCTTGACCGGAATCGAACCTGGGATCTTTCAGTCTAGGCCCATTCTCTATGCACTGAGCCAAACCGGTTTTGGCCTCGGTGTGCATTTTGATTTTGTTTTATCTTTCCTCGTGTTATGGGAAATGCTTTGGGGGTTTAACAAATACACATTTTTAACAGCTTTCCGTGGAGCTACCATATATCCTGGATGCGTACTTCCCAGTTCCCCTGCATTTTCATCCCTACCTTTTCTGTCCAACGCCTTCCACCTTGAAAATGCCTTTCATTCATTTGTTTAAAGACAAAATAACACAATTCTTCATCTCTTCACCCATGGCTTCCAAAGGAAGGAGAGAGAGAAAAATATTAAATAGAGCGTAGGTCAGAGCGAAAAGGGAGCTTGATAAACTCCATAGCAGCAGTTCTCAACCTGTGGGTCGAGACCCCTTTGGGGGTCTAACGACCCTTTCACAGGGGTCGCCTAAGACCATCAGGAAACACCTATTTCCCATGGTCTTAGGAACCAACACACCACTCCTCAGTGTAGCAAAGTTTAGCCATGTAGTTTACTGTTGTCCTAGGAAGACTGTTACCCATGCTACACCATGATTCAAGACAAAATTTCATTGATTTGTCATTAGAAATAAATATTTCACAATATACAATTACATATTGTTTTTGTGATTAATCCCTATGCTTTAATGATGTTCCATTTGTAACAACGAAAATACATCCTGCCTATCAGATATTTACATTACAGTTCATGACAGTAGCAAAATTAGTTATAAAGTAGCAACAGAAATAATTTTCTGGTTGGGGGTCACCACCCCATGAGGAGCTGTCTTAAAGGGTCGCGGCCTTAGGAAGGTTGAGAACCACTGCTCCACAGTAACAGCCCAGCCAAGGGTTAGCAGATGCTCCTCCAGGAGAGAGAGCCACGCTCTGGGGTCACTGGAGAAGGCAGAACTGGGGCTCGGGGAGGAGTCGGGCCACCTCCTCCCACCCCACCCCCAATCCTCTCCCCCACCTCCCCCCCAGCCCGCTCCGGTGCCACCGGCGGCGATGAGACGTGAACCCCGGTGGCCCCCGGACACAGGATCGTCCCCCTCGCCCGCCGCCAGGGCCCCGCCGGGAGAGACAAAGAAACCTGGGCCCCAGCGCGCCCGGGGGCGCGGTCCTCCACCCCCTCCCCGGGTTCCCCTCTGAGGCTCGGGGCAATGACCAGGTCTCCGCGCGACCCCCCTCCCCGAGGGCGCCCTGCCGGCTCCCTCTGACCGCCCTCCGGCCCCTGCATCCCTTCCGTCCCCTTCCCGTTCCGGGCTCTCCCAGCCAGCGCTCCAGCCTGTCTGCCTGTCCGTCCGTCCGGCTGGCCTGGCGCGCAACCTCCGGCCGGCGGCGTGGATGGACGCGCGAAGGCTGCCCGGCGGCGCAGGGCTCCCGCTTCCACCACTGGTTCTGCTCTTTGTGCTCGCAGGTCAGTGGCCCGGGGCGCGAGGGAGGGATCGGGGGCCGGGGGCGCCCCGACTGGGGTCCCCCTCGGGGCGGCGCGTCGGAGTGGACACCGCGGGGCGCACAGATGATGTGGTCCGGGGTGGTGGGGGAAGGTGGGGGGACCGGGACCCTCGCTCCCCTTGCACGCGGGCTGGTTTTGTTCCTTTATTATCGCGCCCTTTCCTCTCTCAAGTTCCCTCACTTTTCTTTACTTTTTTCCTTTCTGCACAAAGCAGCCTGGAACCCCCAACCCCACATGTGGGGAAGCATTTTTCCTCTCTGGGTAGCGGAACCTTTTCCAGTGGTTTCAGGAGCCTCGACTCCGGAATCGGGGTGATTGGAGGCTGAGGGGTGGAAGGCAAACATCTCCCCAAAAGCACCTGAAGTTTTCTGGGGAACCGGAGCGGGCTGCTCCCTGCCCTCTCTGCACCCTCGCGTTCTGAATATTCCGCTTTTTTCCCTTCTGGAAAGCAACCCCTTTAGATGGTTGTGTTTCTTCTTTAGAAAGCGATTCTCCAGTGCAGTCGCCTGGGCAGTGGGATGCTTGGAAGTCACCCCTCAGGTGTCTGAGAGGCATTCACTCACCGGGAGCAGAGTCTGTCTGGGTGGGTTTTGGGGAGCCCTGTCTGCAAGTGAAGGGCACCTGGTTCCCCTCCTAATTACTCTGGGGGCGCACTGCTGGTGACGGATGAGGCAGAGCGCTTTTCTTCTCCGGCTGCTGCTATGGAGCCGGAGGATGGGGCCTTTCAGTCCTTCCCGGGGTCTCAAGTTAATTACACCCGGGGGTTTTGCATCTGTTTTCTATTCACAATACACGCTAAAGGCAAAGCGTTTTTGCAAATTGTGTTTCGCGCCTCTAATTTCCTATGAGGAAAAGCAGAAGCGGGTATCCATGAGCTTAGGACACGAAATTTGTGGCTGGCGGTGTGATTTACTTTTTAATATATAGAGAGATTGTTTTTTGAAGTGCAGATAAAGCCACTGGAGCTTAAATGAAGAATTCTTCCGTGTTATCTGCACATCAAAAGCTTTGAATTCCTCTCTCCGCCTGGCCAGAGGTGACACACAATAACTCCTATGGAAATGGTGGGTCTGTTTATTTAAATGCAAATTAGCGGTTCCCTTAAGTTAGTTCAAAGATAGTTTCTCCTAGGGAAAATGAAGGAATTTATCAAAGTTGGAAAAACACTTCCTGTGTAATGAGGAGAATTCGCATTCTAATCTGTTCACACGTATTTCTTTCTTGAATCATACAAGGTTTCAGAACTTGAGGGATTAACAGAATCCACTGCATTCATATTTGTTTGATCTCTTTATTCGTTTATTTGAAGTGATGATAATTCTTTCCTACCTTCTCTTAATCAAGAGAAGACAAAAAATAAGAAAACCGAACACAGCAAATGCAAACTGTAATAACCTCATTTGCTCTCACCCACGCCATTGATAACAACCTTTTCTTATTCTTGTGTCTTATTCTATACTTTGTGGTAAAGAGAAAGCTTCTAATCTGCAGAGCTAAATTAGTGCAGGAAGTTTTCTCTCCATCCGTTTCTTCTCTCTTTCCACATCTCTCCCTGCTAGGTTATAAAGGACACAATCTGAAGCCAAAGATACGAGATTGACTTACGGTCTTTGATAAGGAATGTCCAATTAATGTGGACTTTGGTGTTAATTCCTGAACTCTTTCTATCAGAGGTTTTTCCATGTTTTCCATATTCGTTCCGCTAATATTTGCTGCGTGAGATGTGGTGAGTGACACATAGGACAGAGGCCATCCTCTGAGTCTTGGCGAGGAGACCATGTGTCCCTTACCCAAACGGGTCCCAAGAGAGGTACAGTCACGTGCTATCAGTGTTCAAAGGAGAGGGTCTTGTTGCTGGCCTAGGAGTGTAAGCGCCATGAAAATGATGTCTGTTTTGCTCAGCTTAATGGTCTCAGAGACTAGCAAAATGCTTGGCCCGTAAGTGGAAGGCAATCCATATTTGTTTCCGAAAAACTGAATTGAGTAGGACTTTTTAGGAACTAGGCCTTCGAAAGATAGGGCGGTCTTGGACCTGGGACATGGAGTATTAGGACATAGCACGCATCCAGGCAAAAAAACACGGGATGTGTCTTTGCAAAACTAGATCATTCGGTTTGGTTAGCAGTATAAGAGTCAGGGCTGGCCAAAACCGGTTTGGCTCAGTAGATAGAGTGTCGGCCTGGGGACTGAAAGATCCCAGGTTCGATTCCGGTCAAGGGCATGTATCCTGGTTGCGGGCACACCCCCAGTAGGAAGTGTGCAGGAGGCAGCTGATCGATGCCTTTCTCTCATCTTCTCTCGCCGATGTTTCTAACTCTCTATCCTTCTCCCTTCCTCTCTGTAAAAAATCAATAAAATATATATATTTAAAAAAAAAAAAAGAGCCAGGGCTGGAAGTGAGGAGTGAGATGAGATGAGGGAACAAACACTACAGAAGGAAGACTAGTTCAGAGGCCCTGCTAACTGAATGGTCAGTGTTCATGGGATGAAAACACAAGTAGATGCACTGTCCATACTTGAATTATTCTCTGCAAAGCAAAGGCACTAAATTCCTGGCCCGTTTGTTAAGGAAATACGAGCACGTTTCTAAACCTGAAGCATCACGCCCTCTCGGGAGTCACTTCTGGAATGAGACGCAGTGAAGTGTTTATATTATTATCCAAACGCCCAGGACAGGCCACAAAGACAGGATCTGGCCAAGGTTTTGCCTCTGCCGTCTCAGCTAAGAGTGACTTCTGTCCCCTCCCTTTCCTTCCTCTCTTATCCTTAGCTGTCGTTTATAAGAACCCTTTTCTGAGCAAATCTTTGCAGCCAGATGCTGTTTTTCCTGTAAGACACATTCTTTAAGGTGGGGTGAGGGTGGGGGTGGGGAACCTTCCCCCACATCTTCATGCTTTAACTTAAAGTCCCTGAGAAAAGTTGAGAAAAGTTCGCATTGGCTGATTTTCAAGGACATTCCCTTGAATATTAGAAGCAATATTATTTATTTTCTGAAGATAATATAAAAATGTTCCCCCCTTTTTTTTGTTTTTACAAGTGAGAAAATGCTCCTGTGTTGTTCAAACTCTAATCTTTGTAGAATTAATCTCAAATAAAGCGGAGAAAGCAACTCACATATCAAAATCAGCTTTGAGGTGTGGTTGGAAGCGCGGCCTGGAAATGTCATGGTTGTGAATGTATTTGCCGAGCTTTTAATTAGCCTTTTCGGGCGTTTAATTCTGGCAAGTAGACAGGAGCGCTGGAAAATGCCATAAAAACCATGAACAATGTGTGAGATGATGGCCATGTTTGCTGCAGGTAAAAGCCAGTTTCTTGGCTGCAAGATCTTGGGCTTGGTTTCCTGCCACATTGTCTGAAAATATTTTGATATCAGCATGTCCTTCCAATAAGAGTGATTGAGTACAATGGTAGTCTTTGATATTCATGAGGTGCTTAGTAAGGTCGAGGTCCTGGATGTCAGGGATTGAAAAGGCACCTCATAAAGCTGCTTCCCTCTTGGTTATGCTCCCGTAGAAAAAATGGGTTATCAGCTCTTCCTGTATCTCAGTGTCTTTGATAGCTTTTAAGATCATGAAGTAAAACCCTCCTGCTAAATACTTGAGACAACAAAGCAGTCTAAATATTCAAGTTAATTAAACAGCACAGAAAATGAGAGCAGTAAACTTTCACTGGGAAAAAGAGAAAATAAATAGCCTTTAAAAGTTTGATGCATTGTGCAGAAAGCTTACAGTCAATAAATCACGAGATTGTGTTTCTGTCTTCAAAATTTTCTAGTAAATATAAAGCAGAGTTACTGCATCTTACAAAGGTAACTATTCCCCTCACCCTTTCATTTCTTTTTACCTCATCCCAGAAGAAGACATTAAAGTTTGTTAATTTTGCCAAAAACGGTTTGGCTCAGTGGATAGAGTTTCGGCCTGGAGACTGAAAGGTCCCAGGTTTGATTCCGGTCAAGGGCATGTATCTTGGTTGCGGACACATCCCCAGTAGGGGGCGTGCAAGAGGCAGCTGATCAATGTTTCTAACTCTCTATTCCTCTCTGTAAAAATTCAATAAAGTATATTTTTTAAAGTTTGTTAATTTAGAAGTTAGAAATAAAGTTGAGGGAAAGAAAATGTGAACATTTTTATCTTGTTCCACAAAGGTTACACATTATTGATGAAGGTGAATGAACTTTGCTACTTTTTGGTCACATCCTTTGGTAAAACTTCATCTTAGTAAGGAGGTGATTTAAAAGCAAAAACAAAATTTTTCTTTCTTGATAAATCATTTGGACATGTGGGTCTAAAAGTAACACCTTATATTTTTACATGAGCAAAAAAGCAAGTCTTACATAATTTAGAAAATTTCTATTACCTTCAGAGATTGAGTTGGAAATGGACCTACTTTGTGATTTTTGAACATTTAACTTCAATTATCAGACTATACTTATTGTTTTCCTAGTACTACACCTGAAACTCATATATCCATCATGATGTATACCACTAACCATAACTGAATGGTAACCTTAACGTGTTAAACATAAATTATGTAGGTGGAATAAACAATTTTTGAAAAGCCAGGGTAATTTTTATTCATCATTTTTGGTATAATTTTCCTTACCAAAAACATGTGGCAAAAAAAAGATAATATTTTGTTTTTGTTAGCTGCAACATGTCCTTTTTAATCAGAAAATACCTTCCCCCCCATTACAGAGTGCTGTTTCATAGTTTATGGAGTCTTCAACCTGACATTAAACTCTTAATCTTGCACAAGTTAATCATCTAGGGAAATTTCTTATTTTCTAATATAAATATATTGACAGCATATGCAGACTTATTCATGTTACCATATGTAAGCAAATTGTGATCACTGTACATTATTTTAAAATTATTTCCAGTTGACATTATTCATGTCAATAACCATTCATTCTTGCCTTGGTTGTCTGATTCACTTCTGGCCACCAACTATGGTGTCGGATGCACGTGATTCCAAGAATGGTCTTAGCCTTTTCTAGCTCTGTATCTAACAGAGAAGGAAGAGTAGTTCAGATGTTTACAAATGTGTTACCATTCTGAGAATGGAAAACAAAAATCTAAACCCACTGAGGAATGGGTAAGGTCTGAAATAAGGTAATTTTTCATGAAGCTGTGATTTCAGAAATGTGACTGGATATGTTGTTTTTTTTATTTTTGTAGACAATTGTCTTGCTCAGTGTGGCAAAGACTGCAGATCTTACTGCTGCGATGGGACCACGCCCTATTGTTGCTCCTACTACGCCTACATTGGGAACATCCTCTCGTGAGTACAAATTTAGCAACGTTTCCCATGCCCAGATACGGTTTCAAAATGTACTGTTATAGCCGAGACTGGTTTGGTTCAGTGGATGGAGTGTTGGCCTGCAGACTTGAAGGGTCCCAGGTTCGATTCCGGTCGGGGGCGTGTGCCTTGCTTGTGGGCACAGCTCCAGTGGTGGGTGTGCAGGAGGTGGCTGATCGATGTCTCTCTCTCATCCATGTTTCTGACTTTCTGTCCCTCTCCCTTCCTCTCTGTGAAAAATCAATAAAATATATATTTTTTTTAAAATGTACTGTTATAGACATAAACAAGAAATTTTTAAGAGTGGCTCTTGACAGAAAATCTATACTGCAGATACTAAATCCTCATCACCCTCTAGTACAAAATGTACAAGTTAATATATAAAACGAATTGCCTTCATTGTTGCTTAATTTGTGTTTTAAAACCATAACCATGTTTTAGGTAGGCCTATTCATATTATTGACCTTTTTTTTTCCACATTGTAAATTGTGCTGTCTGCTTTATTAAAAAATTCATAAGTTAGAATTTGTCATGTAATTATAGCCAGCTTATTTTGCCTTCCGTGTATTTGTCTAACTCGTTCAGCAGATATCATGGGAAAGAGACATTATGAATCAAAACAGCTGAGATATGAAATGTCAATTTTCTGTGTAATGCCTATAAAGCAACTTTGGGAAACAAGTTGAGAGCTAAGATAGTCTAGGCAGGAGCGACATAAAGGAAGAACCAACTATGAAAAGCCATGAGACATACACACTTCGCCTGTGTTAAGCATTTCTCCGGAACGAACTCACATTTTATTTTAGAGAGGCTTCTAGTCAAAGGGAAATGGAGAAGCAGGAACTGCCTTCCAGGTTGCATGTCTTAAAAGCATACAGTCTGTTTCTCTACAGACACCGTCATGGAGGGGAATGAAAGGGAGGGAATTGGGAAGGTAAGACTTTTCTGAGTCAGAATCGCCTGTGTCTCTCAGATAGCTGCAAGAGTCTAGCCTCTGTTCTCCTTAGTTTTAGTCACGTGAACATCAGGATGATTTGGGTGTTGTCCTATAGACTTACATGGAACCAGGAAAGATTAGGCACTAAAGGATGTCCATTGAGAGGGCATATAACTCAACTTCCCTTTCCTGGAAATAGAAAACCTGCTGTAACATAAACTTTCCAGATTCAATGTTGAGGCTGATATTAGAGATCATGTCTCTGAATGAGACCAACAAGCAACAGACTTCTGGTTCCTCCTTGAAGAATGGCATGGTTATGTAAGAAAGGTCAAGCTATCCTAAAAATCGAGGGATGGAACGTAAGCATTTTTGATGTGCATGTAAACTCTAAAGAAAATGTTTGATTTTTTTTTTTTTCATGGAAGACTCGGTGGAAAAAAGATGAAGTTTCCTTCTTATATTAGGAAATGGTCAGAACCAGAGTCACAGGAATGAGCTCAGATTACCCGAATTGTAAGTGTAGAAAGATGGTGCACATTTATATACCACATCATACTTAAACTACATTATGACTGCGTTCCAATTTTATTTCCCAGTGGCCGCCACATGCCAGATATGGCTGTGCTAGGTAGAGGTGTGAGTGGTCCCAGCAGGTGGTCTACATTTGAAGAACCTGACATTGGGGTGACTCTGTAGGTCTTTGGTCCCCTGTTTCCTGGCCCATTTCCCTGTCCACTAACCACACCAGGCTCTGTCCCCTTATCTCTCATCTGATAGCTCCCGCCACCCTGGGAAGTACATATGTGATACATAATTGACTAATCAGAATACTTAAAAATTAAGCTTAGGCATGCTTGGTATGTTTTAATTCGCCATCCTATTCACATTTTAATGGTACATATTCTCAGTCACTAATTTCACCATTTAATTAAAGTAAAGAAGTAGTTGAGTTGCTCTATTTATCTGGATAATAATGGCCATGTACTTGTAACACTGCATGGGGAGGGAAAAGATTTTGTCTTTAAGGGAAATAAATACAGATGGCATCTTAACTTCAGGCAGTTAACTCTGAATTCTCAAAACAGAAACCCTTAAGTAAATCCCTTGCGAAACAATTCTGAGGGGAAAAAGGGAGGAGGTACTTTAAGATGTTTTTCCCACTGGATGAAGGAGAATACATTTTCAGGATTTCCAGTTATTGTTTAAGATTTGAAAAGAGCTCTTAACTCCACCCAAAGTTGTTGGGTTTGTTGTTGTTTTTTAAGTTGGGTGTGGGTGGAGGGGTTGAGATAAAAAATATCAGCCCAGGAATGCTTACGAAAGTGCTTTCGTGCACATGCTTTCAAATATTTTGGAACTCAGAAGTTATGCTTTCTCTCTTCCAAGCATCTAGACAACATTCTTAGCAAAATCGTTTTAATCATCGTAACAGAAAATTAAATCTCTTTTGGTTATCAGAAAAGTAATAAGGGGGAAAGCAAGAAATACAATGGATGTTTTGTCTTATAAATGAGCAACTTTATAAATTGGTTTCTATTTTTGTCGGTTTAAAAATAGAAAATATCTTGGCTCAGCTTAAAATGAAGCCAAAATGAGTACAAAATTCAATTTGGATCATTCTAGACTGTTTGTAACTGGTGAGGCCTGGCATGCATATCCTGGTCACTGCGTGCTCTCTCTAGTTACCCTCTGAAATAATCAGAGTTCACATGTTTCACCCTGAATTCTCTTTAGTTCAACTCTGCCCTGTTTTGCAGACTAACGATGAAGACATTTTGAAGAGAATGCAAGAACCAATTTTCTTTTTGTCTTTTAGTTAAAAAGCTTTGTTTTAATATTTTACCTGCATTAGTTAATTTTCACAAATAAACTGAGACTCCCCCCTCCCTCGCCTTTTATTCTTTTTGTGGTTAGTAACTTTAAAATTTACTTGTATTTCATGGAAAACGTTAAAAATTAAAGTTTTACAATAGCATATCTACCTTTTAATGGAACTATAATTGGCATATAACATTGTATTAGTTTCAGGTGTATAAGGTAATGGTTTGATCACCACAGTAAGTCCATTTAACATAAGTCTATTTAAAATAGGATAGTCTACTTAAATCATTATGGTCACAGATAATGTTTTCAATATAGAAAAAAGTAGTTATTTTCCAGAATTTAAGAATAATTTTACAGAAGTCAGCAAATACTATGCAATCAATTATTTACAAATACATAGTGTATGCCCATAACCAGTGCAGTACTGAGCTAGACTATCAAGGATGAATAAAGGATGTACCCTGACCTCAAAGATCTTCTAATATAAGAAGAAAAGAGAGTGTAGACAAAAAATTCTAATTTGATGAACTAATCCATGATTTGCTAGTGGAGGGTCAGGAAGAGAGAAAACAGTGCAGAGTGTGTGTATGTGTATATGTGTGTGTGTGCATGTGCGTGTGTCTAGAAAAAAATGTTTGGAGAAAGCCTCATAAACATAACATTTAAACAAAACTTTGAAAGAACTTTATTTACAAATGGACAGTGAAAAAAAGGTAAGCACTTCTAGACAGCTGGACTTGTGCTTTCAAAACAAAGATATAAGAAAGGAAATGACCAGTTTGTATAAAAAGCCATGTTGCTCAGCACTGCTAGAGAGGTAAGGGTAAACTTTTTTTTTAAAATATACTTTTATTGACTTTTTACAGAGAGGAAGGGAAAGAAATAGAGAGTTAGAAACATCGATGAGAGAGAGAGACATCGATTAGCTGCCTCCTGCATGTCCCCTATTGGAGATGTGCCTGCAACCAAAGTACATGCTTTGACCAGAATCGAACCTGGACCCTTTCAGTCTGCAGGCTGACGCTCTATCCACTGAGCTAACCTGGTTTTGGCTAAGGCAAAATATAAGTTCTTACTATTGCATACTTTTATTGGTAGATTTCACACATTTACTGGTCAGGCCTAACACAACTGAAACAAAATAATTCCGTATTTTTCTAGAAATAAGATAGCTGGTTTTATATAGACAAGACAAATTCTTAGCACTGAAACAAGGGACCTAGGTGAGAAGGTACCAAATCATGATGATTATTAATTCCATAGAAAAAAAATTTGGATTATACATATGAGTTGTTATAGTAGTATTTAGAACCATTTATGACAGAATGTGTGACTTTGGAATCATTTTGCCATTTTTGACATTTTTTTTTATCATCACAAAAGCAACTACCTGAAGATTAAAGCCTCACTCTGCTTGAAAATGAGAATTAGGCCAATTCAAGAACTAAACAATTTCTCATCCAATTGATTCTCAAACATTTCACTCAGCCACTCTTGTCCACGGAAGATAAACATCTGTGATGAATATGGAATAGGCTATTTCAATTTTTCCTGCTGATGAAATTGAATTGGCATTCCCCAGAGAGAGGATCCCCGGTAAAGATGTGGTTTGTACAATAGCCTTTAGAATTAGCAGAATTCAAGGGAATAAAGAGTGCAGATGAGTGGCTAATTATTGTTAGGCTCCAAGGGAAGGTAAGCTACTACGTAAGTAAGAGAATAATTGTCCAATATTGAAGAGGAAGCAGCAATGACCGGGCTGGACTCAGTGAGCCGGATGACAAGAAATAAGATTTAATCCACTTCCTCAGAAATCGATGTTTGCTCTTCCAGCTTGCCTTTGTAAGATGCGGGTCTATCTAGGGATTTGTCAGAGAGACGTCTGGCCAACTCAGAACCCCCATGGGGAAAAGTCAAGAGGAAGAACTAATAATGGAGAATGTGATGGGATTAAGGCTCTTTTCTTCTCAATGAAATGGGAAAGATGTATTGTCTGCAGTTTTGCAAACACAGCTACTAAATATCACAACTGTGATTTTTGAGTCGTGTTATGCACAAAAGCAAAACCAAGTTAAAAGATAAAGGTTGCATATTTTCCAATGGCATTTGAGGTTTTATGCTCATTAAGTAGGTGAGCGTTCTGAATAAAACATATGAGGCTACGCGAATCCTGACAGAAACAATGCATTTTGAAAAGCCTTTGGCATTGGTAAAAACATTTAAATTAATTAAATTTAAATTTTCTTAGTACTCAGGGGAAAAAAAAACTTCTAGGATGGAGCATAGTAAGCAAATCAAAGTCTGTGGGAGTCTTATGTTTGTTTTAGTAACGACATAAAAATAAATAAATAACAATGTTAAAAATATATGAATTTGGTTTGCATTTAACAAATGGTCTATATATATAAAAGCCTAAGTGACCGTTGCAACCAAAACAACCAAATGGACAACTGAACAGGCTGCATGGGTGACCAGGCCAGAGGGGGCTTAGTGAAGGACAACCAAATGACTGAGCAGCGGGCTGCATGGGACAACCAGGCCAGCAGGGGGAGCAGTTAAGAGTGACCAGGCTGGCAGGAGTGGCAGTTGGGGATGACTAGGCTGTCAGGGAGGGCATTAGGGGTGATCAGGCAGGCAGGCAGGTGAGCTGTTAGAAGCCAGTGGTCCCAAATTGTGAGAGGGGTGTCCAACTGCCTATGGGATTCAGCCTAAACTGGCAGTCTAACATCCCCCAAGGGATCCCAGGTTGGAGAGGGTGCAGGCTAAGCTGAGGGGAGACCCCCCCCCATGCACAAATTTAGCGCACCAGGTCTCAAATTTTGAATATAAGAAGAAAGTCAGTGATTCTCAGAAACTTACATACACTTATATTTTATGGGTTATATTATTAAAAGCAACTTTATGCTATTAAATGTCTAAAACTTTGGTCAGTCAAATCTATATCCAATTCTATCAGAATTGTCTTTGTAAATTAAGATTAATGTTAAAACCATAGTTTGCTTTTAGGAAGACACAGATTAAGTTTTTAGGAAATAGTCTCAGTAGCTTATTTCTATAAATATGGACAGAGATAGTCTATGTTCTACACCAGTTACTTGATCAGCTTCCTGAAACTTGTTCTACATCTAGTTCCTTCAAGTGCTTCCCATCCTTTCAAAATTCCTTCACCCTATGAAAATTAAGCTGTCCTTCACTAATAAGCCTGAAGACACATCCTGTGGTAGAAGGAATAGCACTAGTAAATGACTTTTATTTTCTTCTAAGCACTGCTTGTGTTTTATATTATACTAGAGGTTCGGTGCACGAGTTCATGTACAGATGGGGTCCATTGGTCCTGCCCCAATGGGGGGCAATCAGGCCAGGCCGGTGGGGGGGGGGGGGAAGGAGGTCAGCCAGCCCCACCCCCGAGGTAGGAGGGCCGATCAGGTCTAGGGCCAGCTCAGGGGAGGGGGCTGCAGGTGGTAAGCCGACCACACTGTGTCATAGCAACCAGTCATTCTGGTTGTTTCAGTGTTCCAGTCGCTGGCTTTTTATATAGAGAGATAAAAACATAAAAATGTTGGTCTTTTAGTCCAATGTGAATTGCATACATTGCCATAAAAAAGCAGCTGATGTGAGCACCCATCTTCAGGTATCCTGTTTGTACCCAATCATATCTGGTCATATAAGTATTTAAGGGCTATCTTAGACAAAAATCAGAGTTGGGATTGTAAGAGAAGGTCTGTTTGGTGGTGGCAAGGATTATGAAAGTCATGGGAACTACCATTTATTTACCCCTTTTCTATCCCAGATGCTTAGGTTATATTAGTTTATTAATCTTCAGAGTAGCCCTCATGACCTAAGTCTTATTATAACTCTAGTCTGTACAGATAAAGAAACTGAGGCTCAGAATTAGGGAACTTTTTTTTAAAAATTCACACAGCTACTGTGTAATGAGCTGGCATTTAAAAATTTATGTGCTGGACTCTTTCTGCTGCTCTCCACCAGCTCCTGAAAATCTGAAGTTTTTAGGATGGCAGAATGGAAACTATTCATTGCTCTGTGACCTAATGGGAGTCCTAGAACCATATTTTGGGGTGATCCTTTTCTTACCCTCAATATCTGGATTAAATTATCTCTTATATGCTGCCATACATTATCTTTTATTTACCGTATTATTACTTATGACTTTATTCAAGTTCCTAAATTACCCGTCTGACCTTCTACACTCTAGACTAGTGGTCGGAAAACTGTGGCTCAAGAGCCACATGTGGCTCTTTGGCCCCTTGAGTGTGGCTCTTCCACAAAATACCATTTGTGCGCACAGACAGTGCGATTGAAACTTCATGGCCCATGCACAGAAGTCAGTTTTTGGCTCTCAAAAGAAACTTCAATCGTTGTACTGTTGATATTTGGTTCTGTTGACTAATGAGTTTGCCGACCACTGCTCTAGACCATGAGGGGCCATGAGGTCAATCTGACAACTTAGTGGAAGGTACAGGCCTGACCAACTCAGTGATCAATGACGCGTCACTAAATGCAGACCAATCTTCTAGCTAAACATGAAAAACTGACATGTTGTGTGTTCTAAATAAATATGTATCATGTGGACATATATTTGCTTAGAAAAATCAAATTGGAATTGGAATACGTTAAAATTTATTTTCACAGGATACAAATCAGTTATCATTCCATGGATTGATTCAGTGACCACTTTCCAGTCCCACTTTTTATGACCACAAATTTATAATCAGATAATAAGATTAGAACTCAGATGCCAATTTAGTTATAACGATTTTTACCTGTTGTCACGTTTCATTTTTTTAAATTAAATCTTTATTATTCAGATTATTACATTTGTTTCTCTTTTTTTCCCTCCATAGCTCCCCTCCACCCGGCTCCCACCCCTCCCTCTGCCCTTAGCTCCCTCCCATTGACCTCATCCCTAGGTGTATGATTTTTGTCCAGTCTCTCCCTGTATACCCCTCACCCTTTCCCCCCTGAGAATTATCAGTCCACTCCCTTTCTGTGCTCCCAATTCAATTATATCCACCAGTTTATTCTGTTCATCAAATTTTTCATTGACACAGCACATCTTGGAATGGGGTCCCTCAATGAGGAATTCTGATCTGCCTGCCTGTGCCTACTGAGGCAATAGCCTGCTGTACAACTCCGTTCAGTTGCACAACTTTTGGAAATAAAACGTTTTATTGATAATGTTGTGGAAGGAAGAATTATGCACACACGGAGTGATATTTATCCCATTTTAGTAGAAGAGATCTGATGGGCAGCCGCCAGTCAGAACACAACGCGCAGCTGCCTCCCAAATGTCAAACGTTAGGATGAACACACCCATGACGAATGCCAATGTCAGAGGACGATGGAACCTCAGGTGGGGTAATAGGATTCCAGCTGAAAGTGCCAGTGAAAGCATCATCCCCTTAACTAATAGGAACTCAAGATGAACAGGATTTCTAGTGTCAACATTCTTTCTTGCAAAAAGAGGAAGAAGAAAAATCTCACAAGTAACGAGAAGAATGTCTTTTTATGCCTTTGCACCAAGCTGACAAACATAGGAAAAAAAAAAAAAGACAAATTAACCCAAACATACTCTTTATGAATTCACACTGCCCCAAAGCCGTGTCGCATTTTGCAGAGAACGTAAGTGCTACCTGTGGTTGCCAATAACCAACTGCATAATGTTGATACAGCGTTTTCCCTCTCCGAACACCGGAAATGAAACAAAATCAGTCTCCGAAGTCTGACCCAGGGGGAAATATTGGGATTTAAATTTAAATTTATCCAATAAATGGTGACAACTCGACTATGCAGTTGCAATCTTGAGCGATCTATTAAGTAAATAGACTTGGCCCCTTTTCAGGAAACAACTCTTTGTGAGTGTTCTTAATTCACAGTAGTTTCCGTGGTAGAGGGTTGTAGGGTAATTGAGAAAAGTTGTGAGTTCCTCCCTAATGCTGGGTGAACTTTATTCTCCTCCTATCACCGAGCCTCCGTGTATTCATTTATTAAAAAAAAGGAATAGCAGTAACAGGTTACCTCTATCTGAGAATAAAGCCAGAGGAAAAATGTGCACATAAAAGAAGAAAGATGTATACATAAAAGCACTTAGAATGGCTTTGGAAATGTTTTCTGTCATTAATAAAAACATTGGGTGCTGAAACCATCTGGAGCTTGAAAAAAGATGGCATCAGTGGGGAGCAAAGTGACTCCTCCAAGGTCATTTGGAAAGGTCATGGCCGAGCAGCGGAGCACAGCTCTGGGTGTGAGGTTCTCTCCTGGTTCTTTAGACCAAAGCATGGGTGTCTCTCCTCAGGAGAGCACTTGGAGCACTGACTGAAACCAACGATCCACGGAATCAAATGTGACTGCAGCCTGATGACGGCAAAGACAGATAATTAAGTAGCGTGTCCTGCTGCCCAGCAGTTGCTAGAAGCATAATGCAGCCCCCAAAGTCATGTGCATTCATAGGCAAATCTACCTTGTTGCCCTAGCAACGAAAATAATTTTATGGTTGGGGGTCACCACAACATGAGGAAATGCATTAAAGGGAAGTGGCATTAGGAAGGTTGAGAACCACTGCCCTAGACTGACTTGTACGTTAGAGGAAACCAGTCTAAACAAGAATATATAAGCATAACACATGCAATACCAAAAATCAGAGAGCAGCGATTTGCTTTATAAAAGGATTCATGATAGAGCTCCAGTTAATTCACTATTCAAAATTTATTTTATTCACAACTCTCCAGAAGTGTACATGGTACATAACGACTGGTTTATCTCTACTGATGACTTGCCAGTAACCATTTCTACACAAAACAGTGGTCTGACTGCTAGCCATTCCAGCAGCGGTCACAGTACACTGTACACTGAAGCATGCTTTCGCCTGGAAAGGTTTAGAATTACCCTGATTAGGCATTTTTAGAAAATGTGCTCATCAGAAGTTCTTTCAATATATCAAGTGCTTAGCAGGTTTCCAAGAATGAAACGAGCAATGACACGCCTCTGATGATGTTATACACAACCTACTTCGGCAAATCGCCAGATTGAGTGAATGTTCAGGGATGGCAATAAACGCCAGCTGGCATGCTGAATGAAACATTATTGATCATACCAAGGATCAGCTGAGGCCTATCAGTTCTAAAGTGCATTTATTTTTACACAGCTCGTCGGCTCTAAACAGCCAGCTTACCACGCTCTGTACTTTGCACAGGGTCTGCGGTAGTTTTTGTTTCGTTGCCTTTTGTTGGAAGGATTGGCTCCAATTTGGGTTAAGACAAAAAGCACCTTCATTCTCTGCCTCCCACTGAGTGCAGCTCTGGAATTTGGATGGAATGCGCAGAGCAGCAATTTCAGGTTTAAGGAAAGAAAATAATAGCAAGCAGATCAGTGAACAAGACCAAAATTTGAAGTACCACCCAACTAGACATGAGTTTACCAGTTTTCCCCCTCTGCTTACTCCATTCAGACTACACATAGCCCAAAACTCAAATAAACCAAAAACCTACAGGGAAATTGAATTTTAAAGAAGTCAATGAAATGGTAAACCGAGAAAACAAACAGAAAGCAAATAACATAGTAGACGTAAATCCAACATCAATAATTATATTAGTGATCAAAACATAAGAAACTATAATAAAGGGCAGCAAATGTATATCTTTACTAGCAGAGTTTGCCCTATCTCCATGAAACTCGCTTCAACTAGAATGATATAAGCAGGTTAAAAGTATTGGAGGAAGGGAAATGGAAGATGTTGGTCATGGGTACAAAGTTTCAATAATCTAAGATGAATAAATTCTGGAGATCTAATGGATAATGTGACTATAGTAGATGATACTATATGTGTAATTAAAATTTGCAAAGCGGTTAGATTTTAAGTTTTCTCACAAACACACATGCAAGAAAAAGCTAGCTATGTGAGGTAATGGACATGTTAATCACCTTGACTCTGATGATTATTTATTAACTAGAAGCCTGGTGCACAGAATTCATGTACTTCAGGGAGGGGGTCCCTCAGCCTGACTTGCACCCTCTCGAGGCCCAGAGCCGTCAGGGGCTGTCTGGCTGCTGTGGAGGTAAGAGAGGCTCCAGCCACCACTGCTGTGCTCACCAGCCATGAGCCCAGCTTCTGGCTGACCAGTGCTCCCCCTGTGGGAGCACACTGACCACCAAGGGGCAGCTCCCACATTGAGTGTCTGCCTCCTGGTGGTCAGTGTGCATCATAGTGACCGGTCATTCTGCCATTTGGTCAATTTGCATATTAGCCTTTTATTATACAGGATGTATATCATGCTATCAGGTTGTAGACATCAAAGATATATAATTTTCATTGTCAATTATATTTTGATAAAGCTGGTGGTGAGGAAGCAATGAGCTATTAAGCCATGAAAAGAAAAAGAGAGAAAGGATGGAAAAAGACATACCATGTAAACAATAAGCAAAAGAAAATTAGATTGCTGCTACATTAACTTAACACAAAGTTCAGTGCAGAGAATATTACCAGCCACAAAAAGTGATATTGCATAATGTGAAAAGGTTCAATCAACCAGGAAGAACTAACAATCAAAAGTAGAAATTAAAAAATTTGACATTTGGTTTCTATAAACACCAAGTAAAGACACTAATTTTGTTTGCTGAAACTCAGTTTATATGGCAAAAGAACAAAACATATGTTGACCTACATACAGGGTTAAATGAAATTATTTTTATTTTCCCTTTATTTCTTTTCTTTATTTTACTTTTTAAAATATTTTTATTGATTTCAGAGAGGAAAGGAAAGGGAGAAAGAGAAACATCAATGTTGAGAGAGAATCATTGTTCAGCTGCCTCCTGCAAGCCCCTCACTGGGGATTGAGCTTATAATCTGGGCATATTCTCTGGGAATCAAACTGTGACCTCCTGGTTCATAGGTTGACGCTCAACCACTGAGCCACGCTGGCTGGGCTCTCTACTTTATTTTTAATTATGAGTCATGCCAATTAGTGCATATAATAAATGGAAGCTTAGTTTTACTCTATTCTAAACCAATCTAAAACTTGATAATCTGTTGCTTTTTTTATAAACACTTCCACAAGGAAATGATATCTTCCCAGAGATGTCCCACACATACGCATTTTGTAGTGCACTAAAAACCCATTTCAATGATGGTAAAAATATTAATTTAACATACTTGATAGAGAGTATGTAGGTGACATGGAATAGAGACATGGACACAAACCCCAGAAAATTGAGCATCAATAATTAAACGTTGTGATGAAAATGACGAAAATGACTAATTTCAACTTGGGTTAATTAGGAGAAACATATTGTCTCATGAAATGTGGAAGAGAATTTTGGAAGGGAAATGAGTGTAATATTAAAACCAAGCCTCTTTAATCACTAGCAGGCTTTCCCAACTATATTCATACATTTTTAAAAATTCATTAAACTTTTTAAAAGAATGATCCTGGATGTTTCTTCTAATCTAATATTGATGAGAAGGGAGAGCTCCCACAGAATTGCACGACCCCAAAATTCATTTCTTTCTCGACTGAAATTAGGTCATAAAGGAGAAAGTGGCTTATAAGAAAAAAAAGAGCTTATCTTGAAATGATTCATGTAAAGCCAGCGAAATCTATTCTACTTTTCAGATTATGCTATTAGGAAGACCAACCCCCAGGTGTTTCAATCAATCAATGATTTAATTTAAAGATCTGCAAAATCTTGTACGTTTCCTCTCCCCCCACCCCATACTATATCATTTGTTTCAAATAGCACTTGTAAGCCCATATTAGCATGGAAGAAACAAAAATATATTTATTAGTTTTTTAAATAACATTCAGGCTTTTAAATGTCATGTGATACAATAATTATGTTTGTTAAGCCTAGAGATTTCACAGCATTTACATTAGCTTAAATTAGAGGTTCTTAAACTTTAGTATGAGAACCCCTGAGATTGCTTGCTAAAAACATTTTCCCAAGACCACACCTAGGGATTCAAGTTCAGTAGATCCAAAATGGAGTCAAGAAATGCATATTTTTAAAAAATATAATTTATTGATTTTTCACAGAGAGGAAGGGAGAGGGATAGAGAGTTAGAAACATCAATGAGAGAGAAACATCGATCAGCTGCACGCCCCCTACTGGGGATGTGCCCACAACCAAGGCACATGCCCTCGAT
Source organism: Lasiurus borealis (assembly GCA_004026805.1). NCBI lineage: Eukaryota > Metazoa > Chordata > Mammalia > Chiroptera > Vespertilionidae > Lasiurus > Lasiurus borealis. Next base: position 13,476 of record PVJN01001862.1, on the reverse strand, counting down.
GGGAATTGAACCCAGGACCTTTCAGTCCGCAGGCCGATGCTCTATCCACTGAGCCACACTGGTCAGGGCAAGAAATGCATATTTTTATTAACCATCTCCCACTAGGAGATTCTGGAACAAATGGCCTTTGGATCACACTGGTCTAAGTAAACCATATCAAAAACATTTCATTTTGGACTCCTATTATCCTATTTGGTTATCAAATCAAGAGATACTGGAAGCGTGGTGCACAAAATTCATGCACTTGTTGGGGGGGGGTATTGGGGAGGGGAGAGGGCGGTCCCTCAGCCTGGCCTGTGCCTTCTCGCAATTCAGGAGCCCTCAGGGGATATCCGACTGGCTTAGGCCCGCTCCCTCCAGAGAGAGGGCCTAAGCCAGCAGTCGGACATCCTTAGTGCTGCTGCAGAGGTGGGAGAGGCTCCTGCCACCATCGCTGCGCTCGTCAGCCATGAGCTTGGCTTCTGGCTAAGCTTCCAGCATTCCCCCTGTGGGAGAGCACTGACCACCATGGGGCAGCTCCTCTGTTGAGCATCTTCTCCCTGGTGGTCAGTGTGCGTCATAGCAACTGGTTGTTGCACTGTTCGGTCTATTTGCATATTAGCTTTTTATGCCTGTTGCATCAGGCCAAAACTGGCTCTCTGACATCCCCCAAGGGATCCCAGATTACAAGAGGGTGCAGAACAGGCAGAGGGACCGCACTGGTACACAATAGGGGTCAGGGAGGGACGTTGGAGGTTGGTCAGCCAGGAAGGACTATGGGAGGGCTCCAGGGCATGTCCAGTCCATCTCACTCAGTCCCAATTGGCCAGACCCCAGCAGCAAGCTAACCTACTGGTTGGAGCATCTGCCCCCTGGTGGTCAGTGCACGTCACAGTGACTGTCCAACTATCTGTCCTGGGATGGTCAGTGCATGTCATAGTGAGCAGTTGAGTGGCCTTAGCATATCATTAGTATATTAAGCTTTGACTGGTTGAACACACGACTGTATGACTGGACACTTAGCATATTAGGCTTTTATTATATAGGACAATAAAACTTCCCTTTCATGAACTATAGCTTCTTTACACTTACACAGACTTACATAAAGGTTTAGTTCCATTTACCCTGGTAAAAATACCCTGAAGCATTGAAAATCAAATGCCATGAAATTTTATTCATGTTTAATCAAAGTAATTGAATGGAGTTCTTGGTATTACTCTAGAACCAATGGGTTCTCAGTAAGCCTACGAACAAGTCAAATGAACAAAGCTTTTACTTCTACCCAAATCAGGATTGTAAAATGGTAGTAACTCAGGAATCTGTTCCATTGTTGGCTACAAGGAATAAACTAGTTAATACTCTGAACCACTTAGAACAACAGCAGCGGAAGGTCAATAATTATTACTTACTGACTATCCTTTGCAAAGTATGCTTTCATCACATCAATTAGCTCTTACATGATGGGTGACTCGGGAATGGCATTACTATAAGAGGAAAGTTATGTTAAACATGACTTTTCCTTGTCAAAGGCAGTAAAAAAATAAAAATGTGGGAATAGAATTACAATCTTCAGCCAGACAGGACCAAAGCTTTAGCTTAACTGCTGCACTATTTCTTGCTCTATTTTAGGAAAAATCAAAAGGAGTGCTGGTACCTGGGGTCCCCCCACCAGAAACATGCATCCTCAACCTTGACTTCTGGCAGATGGCACTTTCGTCTGCACGGTCTCAGTGCTGGGATGCTGGCGTTTCCACTAGAATGTTTTTTGTGCCTTTAAATATCCTCTAAGGTAGCCTCCAGCCACAGTGAACTTCCTCCCAGCTGGGCATGCTTTTCCCTCAGTGGCCATTACTGTTGCTGTTGTCCTCCAAGCCCAGCAGAGTCCACTGTGGCTTTCATGAAGCTTTCTTGTCAGAGCTCCTGTCTCGCAAAGGCCCTTTCACTGCGTCTAAGATGGCACATTCACGTGGTGGGCATTTTTGTAGCACTTGCATAGTAAAATACTTTGACTGTTTCTTTTAAGACCACGGTCTCTTTCAAGTTCAATGATTTTTCTTCCTCAGGACCTTTGGAGTGGCCGCACGCTTTTAGGGACACAGCCGGGGAAAGTGGAATTGTAGACAGGTTTATTCTAAGTTTAGCACACATTTATGTGGTACATAGATACTTCCAAGGACAGTAAAGTTGTGGCTAGCCATTCTGATCTAGGAATGGCTCCTCGAAATGATCAAACACCTCAAATCTAACTTCCACCCATCATGTTAGAGCAGAGATTTTCAACTGGTATGTCACAGCACACTGCTGGATGGCAAGAATTTTTAAAACATGCAATACCCGGCCATTTAGTCAGGGGCACTGACCTCTTTTCCCTGAGATGGGCAAATTAAAAAATGACAACAGCCAACACAACAATCGTCTTCTGGTGTGAATGAATCAAAATTATATCTAATTTTTGTCAGAGCAGTAAAAAAAATATAATACATTTTTTTATGTGCTGCAAAATTTCAGTAATAAGTGCACGTGTGGCATGAGATGAAAAACGTTGAAAAATCACTGTGTTAGATGAAACACTATATTAGCTTTCTCTTCCCTATTTGGAAAAAGATATTGCAAAGTTATTGTCTTACGAAGAGGAGCTCAAAGAATTTGCAGAGGGAAAAAATTTATATATGTATATATATATAATAAACATTCAGAATTCATACTGCTGAGTTGTGCCAGGCAGTTAAATGAACACAAGGTCTTTTAAAAGGGTCCTTGAAATTTTACATGCTTCAGACTCAGGAAACACTGATCGTCAATAGCTTTGGTTGACAGTGGCATAGATCTCAGATCAGAGATCTCTGCTTTCTCTCTAACCTGCTTCTCACATAAATCATATTGCTATTGCTGCTGTGTTATCACTAAAACTGTTGGATCTTGGGTTGGTGAAGGAAGGATACATTTAACCAAATTTATTTTAGTATGATTTTGCATTTTATGTTGTATTTTTAAGACTTTCTATTTTGTGTTTGAAAAACTGCATTTTACCAAAATATTGAGAGAATTAAAGCCCCCAGAAGTATGACCCTAACTTTTTCTAAAATTAAAAACTAAGCAGATCATGGTTTTCTTAATTTATGTTTCAGGGCTGTTTGTCTCGTTTGTTTTGTGTTCCTCTGCCCCTCCTCTCCTATCATTGTTAAGTTCATTGAAATTGCTTTCGGAATTCCACTTTAAGTTATTGTTGTTTTGTTTGTTTTTTTGCTTACCTTTTGGCAGTATTATTTTAGTGTGCACTACAGATTACAATATGCATCCTTAATTTTTCTGTCTGTTGAAAGTTAATGGTGTCATAAAATGTAATAATTTTGCACTCTTTTTTTTAGTGCAATCTTATAGGTCTTTTATTCCCTATCATTTATGCTATGCTTTTTATGTTTATCACATAATATGCTATCCAGGCTATCATTTTAACTTTAAACAGTCATAAAATTTTTTTTAAATTAAGATCTGAATTTTTACCTGGCCTCATTTCCCTTTGGCTGAAAGAAATTCCTTTAGCTTTTCTCACAGAGAAGTTCTCCTGAAGAATTACCTTTTCTTGTTTCTTTTCACCTGAAAATGTTTTCATTTCACCTTTATTTCTGAAGGTTATTTTTGCTCCCACATGTAATTCTGCATTAACAGTTTGTTGTTTTCATATGACACGTTAAAGCTATCATTGCACTGTATTCTGTCTCCTGGTGTTTCTGCTATAAGAAGTCGTTGATAACTAGTATTTTGTTCCTGTCTCTGTAAATGTGTCTTTCTTTCTCTGAATACTTTCAAGATTCTCCTCAGCTGTTGCTTTCATCAGTTTAACTGTCATATATCTCCAAGGCTATTTTGTTTTTTGTTTTGTTTTGTTTTGTTTCTGTATGTTCTACAAAAGATTCCCTAAGGTTTCCGAATCTGTAAACTTCAGAAAATTTCTTCCATTTATTCTTCAAATGTGGAATTATTCAATTTTTCATCTCCTTCTAAAACTCCATTTGTATTTGACCTTTTGATGTAGTCCCACAAGTTACTGAGACGGTTATTTTTTTTTCCTGTTCTCTCCATTGTATAATTTTGATTGAACTCTCTTCGCGTTACTGACTCTCCTTTCATTGACAGTGTGCTACCCATCTGCTGAAATTTTTGTTTCAGAAATTGTGTTTTTCCTTTCTAGAGTTTCCATTTTACTCTTTTTCATAGTTAATATCTTGTTGCTGAGACTTCCTAATTGATCCACTAATTACAAACATATTTTCCTTTGTAACCTTGAGCATAGTTATAATACCTACCGTAAAATTTTTGTTTGCTAATTTTAGCATCAAGGTTACCTCACAATCAGTCTCTTTCATTGACTAGCAGACATTCGGCCTTGTCCAAAACGTTCATGGAGACATTTGGTCCACACCAACCCATCTACCTAATCCATGTGCCACAACAAACAAGGCCTCAAAGACAAGCATGGTTATTGTTGACAATATGGCCACAGAACAATTATTGGACCAATCCAACATGATAGTATTTTTAATATATTAATCCCATAAGCCATAAGAATAAATAACCAGTATGGGTTGCTTGAACCCAAGGACATTTCCTAAGCATGGTAGTTTTGGACAGGATGAAACATCAAGGACCATTTGGCTTGTTCCAAATATGCCCACAGACATCATGTATAGGACCAAATTTCAAGGACCTTTTGGCATGAACCACAGGTCTCCATGGATGCTTTGGACAGGAGAATCTGTCCTGCAGGCCTTTTATCTCCTTCCCTCACACTATAGACCTACTAATGTGCGATGCATCCTGAACATTGTGAAAAATGCACGGCAGAGACTGAATTCTGTGATCGCCTCAGAGTGGATGTTTTGTTTGTTTTATCGGGTAGCTAACGTGGCAGGACTCACCTCCCAGCCGGGATCCCCCTGCAGTGGTAGCTGCCCACACCTCGTTCACTTCTGTGAGCCTTGGCTGAGCTGCTGGCAGTTGGCCCCGTGCACGAGCCATTCAGAGGTGATTCTGAAACTTTTCCCAGAATTTAGGTACAAAATGTAATGTCCCTTTCCCTTTGTTGTTTCTCCTCTCTCTGATTTACACTTCCCCCTGCTCCCCAACACTTTCCTCTACTTTGTCCTAAATTCTGTCCTCTGATTCTTAACCCAGTGCGCTGCTGTGGGTTGTATCCAGGATTTAGCCAATTTGCTTAATCTGACTGGGGTATGTATGCCCTTGAGCAGAAAGTCTTATCAAACAGGAAGTTCCCCCAACCCCATTTCCTGTTTCTAAGTTTTGACTCTCCTCCAGTTTATGCTAGCTTTTAGTTTCTTGCCAGTGACTTCAGGGTGCGTTTTTCATATTGTGAAGAATTTGTAGTTGTTTTCTGTGGTAGGGTTGTACCAATAGGACCTACTGCACTTTTACCATTCCACCGGAAGAAGTAATTGCCCCCACCTCTGATTGTTGCCTTCGAGGGACTCATAGTCTGATGTCTAAGAAGAGATGCTAAAATCACTTAGGAAGAGTCTCTGACTAGTTCTTTTAAGAAATTATTTCTTCAAAATACAAAATAGATGTCTTTGAAGTGGCATTGCCTATCAACCTTGTTTTCCACTCACTTTTATATTAAATCAGAGGGAAAGAGATATGCTAATTATGAGCGAAAGGAAAGATGGGAACTCAGACATAATAAAATGCTACTTACGAACCTATGAATGCATCAATATGAATGCATCAAAGCGTCTGCTAAACAGCCTAGATTGAATGCAAATGTCTATCCGTACTTCCTCCTGAAACCTTACAGAGCAAAGACAGTAAAATAATTAAGGGGAAAAAAAACCTCACAAGGAAATAAAAGACAATAGACAATGTAAGTAACATTGTGAAATCTCGACTCCTTTAACCACTGGTAACTGTATACCAAAAAATATAATGATCTGAGTCTGTAGAGACAAAAAGTCATAAAGCTAGCCATTTCCACACAAAACTATAGCGGTCTCAGGAAGTGGTGGCAACTGATGCTTGAAAGGAAAAAGAAAAGAAAAAGAGGGGAGGGGAGCGGGGGCAGTGACTGAGGGGAGTTTGGATTGAGCATCTCTAAAAGAGAAGTTAGATTTGCCATATTCCTCCTCTAACCCTGCTCCACCAAGAGAAAACCCAGGTCCACTTTTGGAGAGCTTTTAGCTGACTGACGGGCTCTGGATTTGGAAACAGCAAAGAATTTCTGAGGACAGAGGGTGAGTTACTGAGCTGAAATCAGAGGGATGATGGGAAATTCTCCCCACTGAAGAGCAGCTTGCTCCCTGCAAGGCTCCAGAAAGGCCTGCAGCCAGGCGTACAAGCTTGAGGCGGGAGGTTGGTACTGCCTTCTGGAAAAAAACAGTCCACCCAATCTACAGACCTCCAGTAGGGATTTTTAACCAGAGGGTTTGGCAACTTAAATAATACTTTTTTTGTTTTTACTATCCTCTGAAAGTTAGCACTTCTGTTATTTCTGAATGTAGAAAACAAACCATCATAATAAGAGCAGTACCTTGCGACCTTTGTCACCGTTATTTTCTTAGGACATTTCATTGAAGTGCACACATCAATTAGACCCAACTCTGACAGTTATTAGACACAACTCTACAGCTTGTTATGTGATGCCTTAATAATGACATACATATTGCCGAAACCGTTTTGGCTGAGTGGATAGAGCGTCGGCCTGCAGACTGAAAGGTCCCAGGTTCGATTCCGGTCAAGGGCATGTATCCTGGTTGCGGGCACATCCCCGGTAGGGGATGTGGAGAAGGCGGCTGATTGATGTCTCTCTCCCATCGATGCTTCTAACTCTCTATCCTTCTTCCTTTCTCTCTGTAAAAAATCAATAAAATATATTTAAAAAGAAAATGACGTACATATTACATAACACAAACTTAACTTTTAAAATTTTTATTTAATTAGTTTCATGCATTTTGTATACACACACACACACACACACACACACAGTAAAGAACCTCGAAATTATGGATACAGGCATTTGGAGGTGCCTTCAACCAAGCGAATAATAGCAATTCTACAGTGAGACCCACAAATACTCATGCTTCCAAACGGGGGTACTACGTCCAGGCCTCCCTTTTAAATGTCATTTGACATCTCAGGAAGACCAGACGTTTGAGGCCAGCCTCCGCCATGAAAGGCAGAGACAGAACAAAACAAAACCGAATCAAACAAGAAACAAGGGCGAAAAACAAAGAGGCGTGAAAAAAAAAAACATGTGAAAGAAACATGGCTAATATCCGAAGAGAAAGAAGAGGCGATATTGCCTCCATAACACCAGACCCCGGCCTTTGCAAAGGAACAAAGAATACAAAGGAGCTCTTGGAAATTCAATTATGGCAGCTTCCAGACAAAGGTCGACAGACATGCAGAATATAATCAGGACAACATGATTCATTTCCTTCTTCCAGGAAGTAGAGGAGAACTCAGAGAGATGGAAATGGTCTTTTATCTGCTCTACCTGTTTCCATTTACCAAACGGGGCGCTGCTTAGTCAGTGCCTTCTGCCCTCCGCTCCCTCACATCCCCACCCATTACAATGCCCCACGCCCACCTCTGCAGCAGCCAGCGGCTGGAAATGAGAGAAGCTAGAAAATGGGTTGGTGGCAGGCAGGGTGCCAGTCATTGGCTCTTTCCATGGACAGCGATGTCTGATAAACAAAGGTTCTTCTCCAAGGTGCTCACTACTCCTCACCGAGTCTTTCTGACGTTCTGCCTCCCGGCATTGAGGTATTGGCTGCTCTCTCTCCACTGCAGTCTGAACATCAGCCATGCCCTGTGACCTGTTCTGTCCAGTGATCTGGGCAGCACTTCTGGAAAGATCTCTGAACTCTTTCACCTTTTGGCAGGTGCTCTTCTCTCTGTCTCAGGAAAAGCCCTGCCAGCTAAGGCTGCTGAGGATCCATAAGGAACAAAAACCCCTCCCTGTCAACCCATCTTGGGTACAAAGTTTGAGCACTAGATAAAGCTCGCTTGGATCCGGCACGGAGGGGTTGAGGTTGGCTGTATTGCAGCGTCAGCTAGAATCTCCACTGTCTACCTCCCTGCATCTGTTCTTCATGTGTTTTGACTGTGTGAATGCCACACAGAAGAATAGGATAGAGCAGTGGTCGACAAACTGCGGCTCACGAGCCACGGTTTGCCGCTCTGATGACTAATGAGTTTGCCAACCACTAGGATAGAGGAAACCAACTTGGACCCTGTAATATCTGAGCTTTGATCTTAGTCATAAGTTGCCTGAAGTCCAGGGGTTTTAAGTCAAACACTGCATCTATCCACCCCATAGTTCAGCACCACACACTGTCTGGTTCTTGCATGTGCCATTCTTCTACCTCATAAACCTTTTTCATTAGATCTTCTAATTTACTCTTCATTGAACCAACGTGTCCATCCATCACAATCTCCTCCAACATCATTTCCCGAGGAAAATATCTCTAAACTCAGTTGCCACGTAAGGTCCCTGGCTTTCAACCCCTGCCCTCGGCCTGTTCCTTCACAGTGTTTACTATTATCAGAGTTTCCCTATATTTGTTTATTTTGTTTGACTCCATGAGTGCAGTGTCTCTGTCTGGGCCAGGCGCACAGTAGGTACTCAATAAATTTTTAATGAATAAATGAACAAATAAAAGTAATGTCAAGAAAGTTGAGAATAAGTCTGGAGAATACATAAGCGATGTAGTTTCAGGGGAATGCAGAGGTAAAGATCAAGCCACTAATGAAAACAGCCCGATAAGGGACTTGATCCAGGAAGGGACTTGATTGCACATTGCCCAGATACATTTTCAGACAAAATCGGTTTGGCTCAGTGGCTAGCGCATCGGCCTGCAGACCGAAAGGTCAGAGGTTTGATTCCGGTTAAGGACATGTACCTTGGTTGTGGGCATATCTCCAGTGTGGGGCATGTAGGAGGCAGCTAATTGATGTCTCTCTCTCATTGGTGTTTCTAGCTCTCTATCCCTCTTCCTTCCTCTTTGTAAAATATCAATAAAAGGAAGGAAGGAAGGAAGGAAGGAAGGAAGGAAGGAAGGAAGGAAGGAAGGGAGGGAAAGAGAAAGAATTGAATGAATGAATGAATGAATGAATGAATATAATACAAGTTCCAGGTAAGATGTATTTCTATCACAGCTAAGTTGCAAAATAGGAATAGCCCTATGTCTCTTGCAAATATAAGGAGTAAAATTAATTACATAAGATCTAAGTATGCAGCTATGATGATATCAGATGAGGGTCCCCGCAGAAAACAACATACTCACACTGACACTTGAAGAGTTTAATAAAAGGATCTTTTATTAAAGAGAGGGACTGGAGAAAGCAGCACAAGAGGGTGCAGTATTCTGGGTTATCAAAAGCAGAGCACCTTTACCAGTCCTGAGCCTGAGAGAGACAAGGAGGGTGAGCGTTTACAGAAATTCAGAGAGAGCAGCTGCATGAAAAGAGCCTCTCAGGAGAGAAGGGCTGTCTAGGGCAATGGTTCTCAACCTGTGGGTCGCAACCCCTTTGGGGGTCAAATGACACTTTCACAGGGGTCGCCTAAGACCATCAGAAAACACAGGTATTTACATTATAATTCATAACAATAGCAAAATTACACTTACGAAGTATGGTTGGGGGGTCACCACAACATGAGGAACTGTATTAAAGGGTCGCGGCATTAGAAAGGTTGAAAACCACTGGTCTAGGGAAAGCAGCCAACTGGAGTGACTGCCCAGGCAGGGAGCCAGAGCATCATCTCATTCTCACGTTCGACCTGCAGTCCCCGGCAGCGAACATTCATCGGCCAAACCCAAACAGAAGTCAGAGGACAAGTTGGTCCGGGGAGGCAGTTGTTATGGGTCAGCCTTCCAGAATACTGAGCAAGATGGAGAAGGGTGGGAGGTGAGTCAGAAAGGCCCAGGAGAAAATACGCAGCCCATTAACACAACGTGGAGAGGCAATGTGTGGCCGCCAACCCTGTAGCTGAGCAATGAGACGAGAAATCAGCAACTCGTGTTCATTTGCTCACTCATTTAACAGAAACCCTCTGTCAAGCCCTTGTGATGTAAAGGAACTCGACCAGCTTCCTGGGGTACAAGGAAATAAGACATCATGTCTGCCTTCGGAGAGTTGTAATGGAGAAATCAGACGAATAGGCGAATGATAGCAGTGAAATATTGGCAACATGTTTGTACAAGGTCATTGTTCTGAGATTCTGGTTGACAAATTACGTGAACTGATTTGAAACAGATGCTGACACAGTAACAGAAATGTCAGCGAATGGCAGGCCACGTGTGCTTGAAGCTCCATTTACTTAGAATATGATATTGAATTTTATGTCATTTGAATCAATCTTACAGCAAGTACACCTGAGTCCTCAATTATTAACAGAAAGCTTCTAGGCCTTTTTCCATGAAATGGTAAGTGGCTTTGGCTGGCTATGTTATGTAAGCTGGTGTTCGTTAAGATTCAATTTTACAGTCTTTTCACTCTCAGAACCAGTGCCAAGCACTGAACACAAAACACAAACGTGCGCACACATGCACACCAGCACCGCTGGCAATAGCAGCAGTCAACTTGACATTTTGTCATGAACAGTTCTTGAAAATGCTGCCTGTAGAGTGGCCAAAATAAGAGAATACAGTGGTACCTCGAGATATGAGTGCCTAACATATGAGATTTTTGAGATACGAGTCGTTGAGCAAGCAATTTTTGCTTTGAAATACCAGCAACATTTGAGATAGGAGTAATTGCGTGGATTGGCCAGCTGCACACAACCCACCAGTTTACTGTGACTCGAGCATCTCATAGTTTCTCACACCTCAAGGGTATGGAATGAATTACACTCGTATCTTAAGGTACTACTGTACTCTACTTCTGAAGACCCGTAAAATGTCTCCATTAAAAAAACAAAACATAATTTTACTAGAGGACTGGTGCGCGAAATTTGTGCACTCACGGGGGTCACTCAGCCTGGCCTGTGCTCTCTCACAGTCTGCGAGACATGGGGACTGTCCCCAGGGAGAGTGGGCCTAAGCCAGCAGGCACACATCCTTAGTGCTGTCACGGAGGCGGGGGACGCTCCCGCCACTGACTCTGCCCACACCAGCCATGAGCCCAGCTTCTGGCTGAGTCGTGCTCCCTCCGTGGGAGCGCACTGACCACCATAGCGCACTGAGCGTCTGCCCCTGGTGGTCAGTGCGCATCATAGCGACTGGTCGTTCCACCATTTGGTCAATTTGCATATTAGAGTTTTATTACATAGGATTATGGCAGAATAATCATGCAGGCTGCTTGTGAACAGCCTGAATTTAATGATTTTCATAACACACAAACACGAGCAAACTGGCTGACAAATCTAAGCTTCACATTGCACTCCAAATAATATAGCTTTTAGAGTTTGCTCTAGTCTCCAATGAAAGAATTGCTCATTTATTTATCGTAGTTGTTGAGTTGCTTACCAATACTAACATGTCACTATTCCTGTGGATAATACTAGTGCTGCTACACAGTTCATCATTGTCTCTAGAAAAGATGAATCGGGTACAATAACAAAATTGTCAAGGAAGGATTTTTCAAGATCCCTCGGTTTCTGCATTTTGAAGTCCACTGTTACCAAAGGTCTTAGGGCTAACTCTTAATCACTCCCAACACACCTCCCCTCTTCAACCATTCCAGCAAACAACTTAAGTGCTTAATGTCATAAAATCCTATAGAATTGAACCAAAATGGCATCTGACAAAAAAACTAACTGCAGCCAATAATTTTAAATTAAATGAAAGAGAGATGGATATAACCTGTACTGTGTCAACCATGTTCTCCTGTGCCTTCAGGATCTGTGTTTGTATGTGCCATGCTATTGGTACAGCCACACCCCAAGTCTACAACAGTGTGGACTTATGCCCATGCTAACAGCTGCTGCTGCTTCCAACAAAGCCATGTTTTGCACAGATTTCATCCACTTCAAGCAAAGCCATGAGTGCTCCTTTGAATTAAGATCTAAATAAAAATTGTGGTGGCCTGTTTTCTTTGTGAATTGTGTACTTTATAAATGTAATGCATGGCACTAGAATTAATTATTGCTTCATGTACTAGTATGTTAGTATGTCACTTAATCTATGAAAGATCATTTATATACAGTTTATAATATATATATACAGTGGTACCTGGAGATACAAGTTTATGTAACCTTGAGGTGTGGGAATCTATGAGACGCTCAAGTCGCGGTAAACTGGTGGGTCTTGTGCAGCTGGCCGATCCCTGCGATTACTCCTATCTCAAATGTTGCTCATATTTCAAAGCAAAAATCGCTCACTTGATGGCTCGTATCTCAAAAATCTTGTATGTTAGGGCACTCGTATCTCGAGGTACCACTGTATATATAAAAGCCTAAGTGACCATTAAAACTGATAGACTGGAATGACAGATCAACCATTTGCTATGATGTGCACTGACCACCAGGGGGCAGATCTTCAATGCAGGAGCTGCCCCCTGATGGTCAGTGCACTCACACAGCCAACCTTCCCTGGTCCCCCCCACCTCTGGGCAATCCCTCCCCACTGCCAGCCAGCTAACCTCCCATGGTGCCTCCCCCCAGTCAGCCACCCCAATCAGCCCGATTTGGGCTAGCCAGCCAGCCTCCTGCAGCCCCCAAATTCCCATGGTCCCTCTCCCATCCCTCCCCTTGGCTAGCAGGCACTGATCGGTACTGGGCGAGATGGCTCCTATCAACCCTGACCACCGGCGAGGCCTAGAGACCCCACCTGTGCACGAATTTGTGTACCAGGCTTCTAGTTTATTTCATAAAACTCTTTCTAAAAATATGCAAAGGGAACATACATAGGAAAATCTGATGAGATAGGCACAGACGGGCTTTGTACTAAGCAGACTTCTATTTGACTTGTCACCTCTGCCACTTTACTAACTAGATCAATTTAAGCAAGTTACTAACCTCCTCTGAGCCTTACTTTATATGTTAAGTAACAATGACAATACACACCTACTCTGTTGTTGTGAGAAATAAGTAACATGTGTACGGTATGCTTGTAAAGTGTAGAGAGAACGGACTCGATAATTAATTTCATCTTTACACCTTTGTTTGCTATTAATAATGGAGTAGACAGGTGTGAAATAGATAATAAACTAGTAAAGCTTTATGGTGTTAGCCTGCCTACCTCAGAAAACCCTTTATTGAAAAGGCTTATCACAAGCTTATTTGAATGTTTGTTGTTTTTTTCTTTTCTCATATACTTTCTCCTCTAATGACCCCAGATAATCAGTAACCAAGTTCCTCAATAACATTAGGTCAACTTGATTTATGGTCAGGAAATTGCCTGCCTCCACGTATGCACGAGCCAGCCCAATAGATTGAACTAAATTGTATATTAAATTTTCACTTTCTTCCCCATTTCAGGGTCTTTGCAAAAGTTGCATCAACAAATTTCTGGAAGTATTTGCTTAACAGACATTTCAAAAAAA